>JACGAQ010000629.1:0-108203 GCA_014119065.1 Orius insidiosus | reverse complement strand
AATTGTGGAGGGGGCGGTTTTTAATGATGACAAGCAAAAGGAATTCTTCCGATTTACCTCCGTTTTTAAGCTAAACTCTTTAACTAAAAGGATACCTTGTACACCCCATTTCCATTGTGGAAAAATGGAGATTAGACAAAGAACTAACATTGCACTGCCTCTACATAATAACATTACTACATTTAAAAAAAAATCGATTTAAAAAAATTTTAATTCGCACAAAATCAATGATTTATTGGTAAATTATTAGCACTTTTTTCCGGCTTCGTGGAAAAAAAAGATTGGTAACATTGTAACCCCCCCCCCCCCCATAGACCTGTACAAACAAGTCCGGGGCGCTTTTCTTCTCTCATTTTACACGAGGTGAGTAAAAATATGCTTTTTTGTTACTAAAACTGTCTGATCAGGGCCCACTAAATCGCAATATTAATGCAATCCTATTTTATTTGCGATTTGCGTAAAATTGAATTTTTGAGATAAGTCTTAGCATAGAATAAAGACCAAGTGGTAAAGTGAAGACCACTTGGTCTCTATTCTATGGTCTTAAGTCTTCACTACGATTTTAAGAAAATATTATTGGGCGTCTTTTAATTTTTTAGTAATCAAGTCCCACGGATCACAATGTCAAAATGGTAATAAAAAAAATTTCAACGTTTTCTTAAATAATTTATATTATTTATAACAATTATAACGACTATACATTATCATTTATCAATATTCAATAAATCAGGGCAACTGTAGAAGGAAATTCTTAATTGTTTTTACATTAAAAAAAAATATATATATATCACAAAATTAAAGGAATGGACGAGAGAAAATAATAAAAGTAATAATAAATATAGTACAAAAGAGGGAGAAGAGTTATTTTTAAAAATTATTGCTGAAAAGCCGATTGCAAAGCCGGGAGAAGGGTAGAACGTAGGACTTCCTACCGACAATTAAGTACCTAAAAAACAAAAGAAATTAGTTCATTGCGATATCAGAAGTGGAATAAGTAGGAAAAAAAATGAGAGAGAAGTGGGATTATTCTTGGTTTTTTTTTTTTTTTTTTTTTTTTTTTTTTTTTTTTTTTTTTTGTTTTTTACAATAGTGGAGTAGAAAAAAGAGGTATTAGTTGGTTGGCAGGCGTGGACTTCAAAGGTCGTAAACCAAGGAGGTTAAGTTATAAATATCGTGTCCGCTAAAAAGTAATAGGTCCCGTTGTTTTCTAGAAACCCTCCACCCCGAGTGTAGGATTCCTTTATTATTATTCTCCATTATTCTTCCAACCCCCTTGGAAGTATGTAACGCATATAGGCAGGAGAACTAAATTACCTAAAGCTTATTAACTACACTTCTTTTCAAACTCGCTCCAAGCGTTGTTCAACTCCATGAATATCATTTTGGCGAGTTTCTCATTTGGTGTGCCAATATGCTGAAAAATAAAAAGGTTAAATGTATCAGCTATAAGAACAGTATCTGCACAGCAACGGCTACTTTTCAACTATGGTAAGGTCTATGAAAGGACTGGCAAATGGGCGTGTCTCTACCTGAAGGGCGTTAAGAAAAGGAGGTGTTAAAATGTAAACTGGGCACAAAAAGTAAAACTTCATATTTGCGCCCAATATGCATGGGCCTGGAAGCATTAATGGAATAGTCTAGTGGCCGTCAATAGACGGTTATCACCAGGTTATTGACGGCTAAGACCCTGCTATTGGTCAGTTAATTTGACCATGGCATGATTATGATGGCTATGGTTAATGATGGGTAATGCTCGGTTAATGACGGTTCTGACTCAAGGTTAATTGACGTAACTGACCGGTAATTTTAATAATGCATTGATGCATCTTGGTGACACTTGGTTGCACCAACAGTTCATTTGTACCAACCTTGTCAGGGTGAACAGCAATACAAGCTTTTCTGTACGCTTCTTAACATCTGAGGTGGAAACAAGTTGATGCATGTAGCATTGAGGCCATTTCGCTTCTGGCCATACAACTGTATGCAACGTTGTTAATAAAGCTCGTATGTTCGAAGTTTTCCCTTCGCACCAATCTAGCACCTCACAAGGAAAATAATTAAAATAAACACTTTTTATTTTTCGTTTCGTTTACTTTTAGTTTGTCAGGATCGGTAACTTTCGCTTTGTCCTCCCTTCGCATCTGATTGATCGTTAACGGCCCCGTCTCTTTTTTTGCAGAAAATGTGTAACCTTGGCTACCAAGAAGGTCACCAAAAACGTCTTCGCTCTTTCTACCTGAAGAAAGAAATACAAGGATGCACTATGATGGCAACACTACTTGTTGATGCAAGTTACCTGGTGATGATTGTGGTGGTGCCTGTGGTTTCGTCGCTTCAAAATGCGACCGGCTGTAATTAGCTTCTGAAGGCGTTTTCGCCGGACTGTTAGCATTGCTCATCGCTTTAGGTTTTACTACTGACAACATAAGATTAGATTTCATGAGGATTCATAGGTTTCTATTACTGAATTCATCTAAAATATCGGTTTGAAGATTGGGCGAGCTGACGTTCCGTTGCATGGAAGGGTTAGCGAAGGCGCCAAGGGTGTTTTTATCCTGAAAACTTCCATTTAAATTAAGGTTCTGAACATTAGGCATCGTGAAGTTAGAGTTCAAGTTAAGGTCGCCCCAGTCGCCAAGAAGATTGTCTGTCTTGGGCACGTTCTGCACGGGCGCTGCGGAAAATTGGTCGACAATGGGCACAAACGGCTTTTCGGGTTGTTCTTCTGCACCGAGATTCAACAGATCGTCTGTTTCAACAGCATTAATGTTCAGCAGGTCATCGGTTTCTTTCGGTGTTTCCTGACGGGAAGAAGCCACTGGTCGGGGAGGCGCTGGACGAGGTGGTGTCGGCCTCGGTGGCACCTTTTTTAAACCTTTTGGAACTAGAAATTTAAAAAAATATATATATGGCACACAGTTGGGATCCTGAAATGTTTGCAACAATGCACATGGCTGCATCGGCGTTGGGCTAAACGGAATGATCAGGAGATCTGGATTCCACCAATGGATTATTGGGAATGCACGGGATGCACAAATTGGTGATGGAGCGACGGTGTAATGGAGAATCGGGACTATCTTTACAAATAATGATCATACCAAAAGTTTCAGCCATTTCGTCAGCTTCTAATTTCGAACTGAAAAGAATATTAGGATCAACTGAATGATGTTTTGCCCAAGGGGATATCGAAACAACAGGATCTCCAGCTTCCTCGCAATTCAACGTCACCAAAAGACTATCTGGATACTCAGGAGAATCCACATCATCCAAATCCGCTCTAAAATCAAATAGTATAAAATTATTCTCAAAATCCTTAATCATTTACTTGGTAAATATCAACGTGTTATCATAAGTAAATGATGAGTTGAATTGCAATTTGAATATTTTGATTGGGGTGACTCTCGTGAGGACCTGACGAGCGTGGTTCACAACTAAAGTCACATCACCGCTCACGGAGCAACGGATAGGTAAAACGACCTATAAAAAAAAAAATCAAAAAGACATTTTTGTACAGAAATCAACCAATTTAGGGTATAAATTTTTGTTAACGATGGGTCATGTGGGGTGTCGAATAACTTGGAGTTGCCCATGTAAAAACAACCGTGGGGTTTCCATACCAAAGGAGGTTGGAAGAATAATGGAGAAGTTGCACCGATTGACTTGAAATTTGCGCAGAGCTTCCTTTTAACTTTCGCCAGTGCCTTTTAAAAGATGCAACCGATTATCTCAACCAAAAAAAAAGTATGAACAAAAAATTAAAACTTTAGGTTTTCCGCCTTAACGGGTCTTTGTACAGAGTTTCCTTTTAATTTTCGCTAATACCTTTTAAAGGATTTTACCCATTCCGCCACGCCAAGGGGAGGTTTGAAAACGAGAGCACGGGAGCTTCATCTTTCCTCCTTTAATGTACGAGGGTGGGGAAGTTGATATCATAACTTTTTCTGGCTGATGTAAAGGTTTTTTTGCGAGTTTTGATAGCAATTAACTAACCTTTCCGTGGTTTATATTAAAAACGACCATTTTATCATATTCATCGACGGTTGTGAAGACTTTGTCTTCTCCCTGATAGACTTCCACGTAAGGTCGGCATCCGTCTCTGAAAATTTTTCATTTTATTTACTTAATAATTTAATTTTTTACCTGTTTTTGTTAAATTGAGGAACAGGTTGGATAACGATGTTCATTATGCGGATTTTATGACATTCGAAAGTCGGCTTCGGGTTCGATAAAATTTGAGTAAAATATTCTAAATACCTGAAAATAAAAATGCAGATTTCAGAAGTTGAATAAGCGACATCAGAAGTGGGGAAAACCGATATCAGAAGTGGGATTATAGGGAGTAAGAAGTGGGCACTACTGATCTGACATCTTACTGGCATCATCCCACTTCTAATATCCGATAATTCCAATTTTCTGTAGCCTCCAACTATTGCTATCTGTTAGTAGTGCTAGCTTGACATCGATGAGCAAACCTTAAATGGGAAGGCTGAAGATTCGGAGGGGTCCTTTTGACAGCGTAGAGCTGTAAGGCATCTTGAGGTCTACTCACAAATCCAACATAAAGAAGAAAAGCTGAAGTCAACATAGCAGAACTTCGCTTTCCATCTGCGCAGAGTATAAAACAAACATTAGTAGCGTCGCTTTTCAAAAAGTGATGCATATGCTCGCAGAGAGTGTAGAGTGATTGGAGCGACGGACATCGCTTGCTCCATCCACATTCGATTATCTAAAACATAAAAATTCAATAGCTCATGAGGGGTGTCATTCCATTTATTTGGTTATCTAAAGAGGAAGAATCTAGACGTTACCGATGAATTCGGGAATCGTTGTAGCGGAAGTGGTGCCGTTGATAAATTGAATATCGCACAGTTGGATAGCGCTTGCCTGGATTCGATCATAAACCGTAGGTCTTGAAGAGTGTCGGGGCCTTCAGTATAATTTATGACACAAATTCGAGCAGTAATATAACTGGCTGCCATTTCTTCTGTCCGCACCATTGTTCTAAAAGGGAATAATATAGTACTTGACAAATGACACGCTTGTTGAAGCAATGATGGCAATACGTTGAAGTGTCATTACTGCTTAAAGTCAAGTGCATGTTGAAGCAATGGTATTGCCACTTCAGCAAGCGGTATTACTACTTCCACATTTCCACAATATTCGAAAAGCAGTATTGCCGACCCAACAAGCAGTACTGCTGTCATCACGTACTACAAGCGTTTGAAAACTTACTGCTGCACAGATTGTACGACCTTAGACGATGTGTCTTTAAGGTTTTTTAAAAAGCTTCCTGCACCACCTCGAATCTGAGAGAAAAGGCCTCCAGACGGCGCAGTCGGAACAGGAGGACGCTGCGCCGGACTCTGCGAACGGACGTTCCGAACAGGGCTAGAGGTAACATCTGGGACTGAACAATGATTAGTTTTAATGTTGATGGAATAAATGGTTACTTTGAGGTTTGTCGATGATGATTGGGTCGGATGGGTTAATCCGTTGAGTTTCTGCGACAGATGCGAGTCTGTCAAGCACCTGGGTGATAGTAAGTCGGCTATTTGGCTGGACGATTAGGCAGCTAGTTATGATATTGTGAAAGGGTCGATATTTTGAGTCAGATGATGGAATGCTGTAGTTGCCATTGATAATTCTGAGGTTAGAAGAGTCTTCAAATGGGTGGCGACCAAAGCAGATAAGGTAAAGGAGACAACCAAGAGCCCAAATGTCTGCTGCAGTACCAATTTCAGCATTTTCCCATGTATCGACCATCTCGGGAGCACGATACATCGGTGTCGTACATCGGTTCATCTGATCCTCAAGTGTTGACCTTTGCTGTGCACTCCAGGAGCCATCTGGGCGGAAAATTTGACTAGTCGCACTTCCAAAATCGCACAGCTTTATCTTCCCGTCGTCGCCCAACAATAAATTTTCAATCTAAAAATAGTGTGGGGTGTTAAATTTCTTGAAGTTTACCTCGTTTTTCACCTTCAGATCTCGATGTATTATCGGTGGCGTCTGACTGTGCATGTGATGGACTGCTTTGCAAGTTTGCCAGATTATCTTGGTGACGATCTCTGGTGGGAAATCGCCAGTCAACGATTGTTTCATCAATTGGACGAGGCTTCCTCCAGTGCACAATTCAGTTAACAGCAAGTATTCACCCATACCATGGCCAGTTTGCGAGTTCTCGATGAATGAAGCTCCGACGAACTGGATTATATTCGCATGTCCAGAAAGCTTCTTCTGTCAAGTAGAAAAATAAAAAGGTCAAATTCTAAAATTGAAAGCAGAGATCGTACCAGAATATTATTTCTTGAATGATAGCCTGCTTTGCTTCTTCGTCAGCAGCTAAGAGACGCTGAAAAAAAAATTCACGTTTAGTATCAAATGATGCAAAGAGAAAATCCATTACACAAAAATTGTTGCCTTCCAATCAAAATTTCTAGTAAACACTCAAATTGAAAGAAAATCCCCGCAGAAGGCAAGATTAATTTAGTCCTTGATAAAGCATTATTATAATACATATAATAAACCTGTTTTATGGACATTTAGGTAGATAAAAAAGTTTATAAAGAGAGAAGATATAGAGAAAATATAATGCGGAATAATGCAATCGAACAAATTCAACGAAGCTCAAAAATTTTAAGCATAATGCATTTCAACATAAAGCGCCATAAACGACTTATTCAATAAATGCAAGGCGACATCAAAAAAGAGCAAGTCACCATAACGCTTCTCACCATAAAAGCCTCTCATTAAACTTGTTGTTTCGCCATAAAACTGTTTCTGCCGGCATAAAAAAACTCAACATAAACTAAGGACAGCGAAAGAGCAAGTCTACTTTCGCCGTTTAAAATGCGATTATGGCGAAACGACAAACAAATTAAAACAGTTCACCATAATGCAATTCGACATAAGCATCTCACCATAATCTAAGAAAAGCAAGCAGGAAGCCAATGGGATTAGCTCGTTTTAGAGGGTCTCTCAGAAGAGGGTTGATTTTTTTTCCTCTCAAAAGGATGTGCGAATTGCATTATGGTGAACTGTCGAGTTTTAAGGTTTCAGTCGTTTCGCCACAATCGCGTTTTAAACAGCGAAAATAGGCTTACTCTTTCGCTCTCCCTAGCTTATGGTGAGATGTATTATGCCGACAGAAACGGTTTTATGGCGAAACGACAAGTTCTTTAAAATGAAAGTTTCTTTTATGTTCAACTGCGTTATATCGAAAGGACAAGTGTTAAATCTCTTCTTTATGATGATGTATTATGATGATATGTATTATGTTCAAATGCGTTATGGTGAACGTTTTCGACTATTTTCTTTATATTGAGTTGCAGATTTTTTATGGTGAACGGAAACTCGCGATTTCTGCTTTCATATGGTCAAATAATGTCGAAACGTATACACACTTAATAAAATAATAAAATTCTTACTTTGAGCGCGTATTCTTTTCCGGTGTCAAGGGCTTGAGCGACGAAGACGAAAGCGAATCCTCCTTCGGCGATCGTCCGCTTCACCCGAAGCTTCACCGAACCGATTTCGACGATCTGACCGACGATTTCGTTGCTCACCGGATTTCCAGCGGCTCCAGTCCCTGGAGAGCTGAAATATCCGAAGGCGGATTTGAACAAATCCGACATAGTTAACCGATTGTGCAGACTTCAGTCAAACGTCGACAAGAAATTCATTTTCAAATTAAAAAGTGGACTTTTCTATAACTAAAAGTACATTTTTCAGTTAAAAATTTAATCTAAAATTAATACCTGCATAAGCAAACTATTTGAAATAAAAGAAAAGAGAGAAAAAAGACTCTTATGTTTTTAGAATTTAGATGTCTATCACCCAGGTTTACCAAAAACCAATCGTTTTCCCTGGCGAACCACCTAAATTTCCCGGTTCATGGCTGCTATCGTTACTTCATAGCTAAGGCATCTAAAGACCATCGATGTATATACTAAACTAGGTTTAGTATATACATCGATATACTAAACTAGGTTTAGTATATACATCGATGCTAAAGACTAAAGAGCCTCCCCAAGATAACCGATACATCGACATTATACCAGGAGCCGGAGCAAGTCAATTAGCAGGTACAGAGTGCAGCAAGTATTAAGTTTACTTCACTTTTTTAACAATAAGAAAAATCCCGCCTTTTTTTAAATTAAAGGATAGCGGTAGCCCAGTTCCGGAGGGTTTTTTTTGTCAGAAAGTGAGGTAAACTTATAGACTGGCAGACAGCAGACTGCACTCTGTACCTGCTACTTGACTAGCTCCGGCTCCTGGTATAATGTCGATGTATCGATTATATTGGGGCCCTTTATCTATAAAGTACCGTTTCTAGATTTTCCTTTACTTTCTGCAGTTGCAATATTAACATCGTTAAAGAAGTTATTGTGAAACCCTCGACGTCTGGTTTTTGGGAAAGGGCCTTCCAGACCACGGAGGGTCAAATCGAATCTTTACAGATCGCAACATTGTCTGTGGTTCCGGCCGGCCGTCCTTGAACTTCCCCTTCTTTATACTTCCCCTCCTTAATAATTCCCCCAATGATCAATTATCAAGTTCAAATTTTGCTATCTAGGGTGCAAGGTGAAAAAATAAAAATATTTGTTTATTTTTTTATAACTTTTTTTTTTCTTTTTCATTTTATTTCATCTTTAAACTGAAATACTGACAGTGGAAATATTTTTATATACACAAATTCCCTTTTAAGAAAACTTAATAAAACAAAAGAAATTTTTTAAACTGAATAGACTCGGGCTTGTTTACAACGCAATACAAATTATTAACAAAATGGCGGAAATAGGTGAAAGAAAAGAAAAAAACAAGACAGAATATAAAAGAACAAGAAATAGGTGCCATTTATACAGACAATTTTAATTATAAGTTCATAATAAAAATAAAATAAGGAAATTTCCATGGTGTTTAATGTTCTTCCACATCATATCTGAAACAAAAATAGATTACAGTTAAGAAATGTTTGATGGAGAAGAGGGACTAAAATCGGTTGATGTCAAGTATCTCAAAAACTATGAGGTTTAGAGCAAAAATGATTAAATACAAAATTAATCAAATTTAAATTTGCAACAAAAGTTACTTAGTAAAAAATCTGCTGAACGGTTCCTGAAAGAAGCGAGATATTGGACAAACAAGCAATTTTTGGTCAAAAACCAATTTTTCGGTCTGTCTGAAATATGATAGGATGCATACATTATCTACGGCATTATCTTCTTCGTCGCTAAGGTCATAGCCGAATTCGATATCCTCGTCATAACCTTCTTCCAAAAATGTGACGGTGTCGTTGATCCTGACGGTTTCGGGGAACTCTCCATACGTTTTGAGATTACGAGCCTCATCCGGCGTATACTTCTGAATGACATCCGCCTTTGTATTCTGGTAGTCTCGTAACCCGATTAAGATAATGTCCCCTTGATTGATCCAAACCTGAAAAAAAAAGAAGTCCATATAGTTTTTGTTCAGCGAAAAGAAGGTTGTGCGAAAATTTGGTGAAAATCGGTTGGAAGAGACCCTCCGGAAAAGTGATCCGGAAAAAATGAAAAGGAAGGGGTCTGGAAGGAGTGTATACGAGTCGACATAGTGCAGTTTGCCATAATGCATTTGAGCATAAAATAGCAGAAATCGCGAGTGACTACTCGACATAAAAAATCTGCAACTCAACATAAAGAAAATATTCGAAAACGTTCACCATAACGCATTTGAACATAATACATATCTTCATAAAGAAGAGATTTAACACTTGTCATTTCGACATAACACAGTTGAACATAAAGGAAACTTTCATTTTAAAGAACTTGTCGTTTCGCCATAAAACTGTTTCTGTCGGCATAATACATCTCACCATAAGCTAGGGAGTGCGAAAGAACCTATTTTTGCCGTTTAAAACGCGATTATGGCGAAACGACTGAAACCTTACAACTCGACAGTTCACCATAATGCAATTCGCACATCCTCGTGAGAGGAAAAATCAACCCTCTTCTGTCATAAAACAAGCTAATCCCATTGGCTTCCTGCTTGCTTTTTCTAGTTTATGGTGAGATGCTTTATGTTGAATTGCATAATGGTGAACTGTTTTAAGGTGTTTATCGTTTCACCATAATCGCGTTTTAAACAGCGAAAGTAGACTTGCTCCTTCGCTGTCCTTAGTTTATGTTGAGTTTTATGATGCCGTCAGAAACAGTTTTTTGGCGAAACAACAAGTTTAATGAGAGGTTTTTATGGTGAGAAGCGTTATGGTGACTTGCTCTTTTTTTTTATGTCGCCTTGCATTTATTGAAAAAATCATTTATGGCGCTTTATGTTGAAATGCATTACGGTCAAAATTTTTGAACTTCGTTGAATTTGTTTAATTGCATTATTTCAAACGCATTATGGTGAACTACAGATTTTTTATGTCGAATACAGTTTTTTTTACAAAAGCTACTTCTCATTAGTTTGGGAATGTCTATACGGTCTAATTTTTTGTTGTTTTTTGTGTTTTTTCCCATCTGAAAGACCCTTCCTCAATGACCCGACGTGGAGGGTATCACAACAATTCCTTTAAGAAAGACAAAATAAAAAAAAACCTTCTTTCGTAATTTTCCTCGAATGTGGCACAAGCGTTTAGTCCCATCGAAGCACATCGCTTCTAACCGGCCATTTCCTAACATTTTCGTCACCTGCGCATACTCTGTAATATATTTAAAGGAAATTAAGAACTTTTTAAAATATTTTATTTAAATTTTACCTTGACCATCTTCTTTAAAGACCAATTCTCGCTTTTCAGTTTCATTCTCGTTTTTACCTCTCCTCCTGTTTTTACCTCCCTTTCCTGAAATCAAGAATTAAAGAAAACATTGAAACATTGAGCAGTTTTTGGTTCTTTTACTTTTTCTATATTGATTTTACGGCCAAAAACAAATGAAAACTACGGAACGAAAAGCCTCCTTTAGTGCTGCTAAAGCCTGCTTTATTACTATCAGGTATTTAGCACTTTTAGCAACAATTTAGCACTTACTAGCTAGATTTTTAGGTTTGAAGATTAGTTTGGGAACTTTTTCAAGGTACATTTTGGCACTTAACGGCTAGATTCGAGCACTTTCAAGGTAGGATTTAGTGGTTAAAAGTTATATTTAGCACTTTTAGCAACATTTTAGAACCTAACGGTTAGACTTTCTTGATAGAAAAGTTTTAAGCAGGATTTAGCACTTTTAGCTACTTACTAGCTACGTTTTTAGGTTTGAAGATATGGGAACTTTTTGAAGCTAAATTTTGGCACTTAACGGCTAGATTTGAGCACTTTCAAGGTAGGATTTAGTGGTTAAAAGTTATATTTAGCACTTTTAGCAACATTTTAGAACCTAACGGGTAGACTTTCTTGATAGAAAAGTTTTAAGCAGGATTTAGCACTTTTAGCTACTTACTAGCTACGTTTTTAGGTTTGAAGATATGGGAACTTTTTGAAGCTAAATTTTGGCACTTAACGGCTAGATTTGAGCACTTTCAAGGTAGGATTTAGTGGTTAAAAGTTATATTTAGCACTTTTAGCAACATTTTAGAACCTAACGGGTAGACTTTCTTGATAGAAAAGTTTTAAGCAGGATTTAGCACTTTTAGCTACTTACTAGCTACGTTTTTAGGTTTGAAGATATGGGAACTTTTTGAAGCTAAATTTTGGCACTTAACGGCTAGATTTGAGCACTTTCAAGGTAGGATTTAGTGGTTAAAAGTTATATTTAGCACTTTTAGCAACATTTTAGAACCTAACGGGTAGACTTTCTTGATAGAAAAGTTTTAAGCAGGATTTAGCACTTTTAGCTACCTACTAGCTTTGAAGATATGGGAACCTTTTGAAGCTAAATTTTGGCACTTAACGGCTAGATTTGAGCACTTTTAAGGTAGGATTTAGTGGTTAAAAGGCAAGAACGGTTAGACTTTCTCTTTAGAAAAGAATTTTAAGCTGGATTTAGCACTTTTAGCTACATTTTAGAACATAACGGGTAGACTTCTGATAGAAAAGAGATTTAATCAGGATTTAGCACTTTTAGCTAGGAAATTGAATCCTATTGAACCCTTAATATTTTTAGTTTTAGGAAGATCGTAAGACAAGGACGTTTTTAGCTGTTGGCCCATTTTATATATTAGAATTTTTAGCCATTTTGGAGCCCTTAGGCCCTAAATTTGGGGATTTTGGTCTAAAACTAAATTTGACAATGTGGTGGCCATTTGGTGAAAAGCAGAAATCAATACTTACCTTTATTTTTCGGCATATTTTTATCCTTTTTAAAAAACTCTCAGAATTTCCTTTAAAATGTCCCTTTTTTAAAAAGCAATACTTGAAATAACCGAATTATCTGATTCCTTTCATGAGGGAATAACCGATTACAGAAAGTTATGGAAATCACGATTTCGGGGTTAACCAGAAGTTACTTTAAAAGTTAAATTTTTTTAAATTAAAATGAATTTTTTTCTTGTTAATCATGTGGAAAAATAAATGTTTTTTATTATTTATAAAAGAGAATATTTTGTTTTTTCATATTTTACTAAGATTTAGAGAGGATTTTATCTCTTAGCGATCATAAAGGCAGTGAACGATCTTGAACAGTTGAATTTTGTGAGCTCAATGGCATCTAGCGGATTTTTTTTAGAACTATAGATCGAAAATACCATGTAGGGTCTCAACTTGTTTTTGAATAATATTATAATATGAAGGTTTTTATTGATTGTATACTATCTTTCAGTATATAAATAACTACTAAGGTACTTTATATACTCAAAGATCGTTTATTCTTTTCGGGTCTACAGGTTTGCCAACATGAAAGTTGGGAGGTTTTCATTGCTTTTTTTAAAATTATATTTTGTAGTTTTATCCACCCTTCATGTCCGAAGGTTTTGCCAACATGACTATTGAAGGATTCTGTTCCTTTTTATTTTATAGTTTTTAATTGCTTTCCGTGTAATAATCTTTCTTTTTCCCACTTTTGTGGCCCTCAGGTTTGCCAACAGAACATTATAAATCGATTATTTGCTGTTTAGTCAATCACACCGTTATTTTGTAGTTTTATTCACCTTTCAGGTTCACAGGTCTGCCAACATACATTTTGAAGGTTTCCGTTGATTGTAATGCGGGAAATCTTGTTATTACAGCCTTACAGTAATACCAACTTAACGTTTCAATTTTTTAATTGCTTTCCGTGTAATAATCATTGTTTTCTCCACATTTGTGGCCCCCAGGCTTGCCAGCAGAACATTATTTTGCTTTTTAGTTAACAATCACACCGTTTTGGGCACACCCTATCCAAAGTTCAGGCTTACCAACGATGCTATCAGGCGCATAAACACATTTTAGCCTCATTTTTAATTAATAAAAAATAAATAAGCTTTTAATTATCATAATGGTATTCCGCTATGAACATTCTCATGTCTCAAGGACGAATGTGTAAAATCCTCATTTTCAAGAATCAGATTTACTAACTTTATAGGAAGTGAAAAAATAAAATTAAAAAGTGATAAATTGTAACAAATTATGCCCTTATATTTGTTCAAAAAATATGACATTGAATTATGGGCAAATCGTCCGTCATAATTTATAATCGTCTGTCGGAAAGGACGATTAAGACGTTGAAAATTCTTTTGAGCAGATTTTAAAACGCTATTCTTGGGATGGCGTGATCTTAAGATGTGGAGGACTCCTCAAGGTCGATGGAATATTCCGAAATGGAGTTAAAGTAATGGTCAAGGTCGTTTGAGGAGCTTCTATGGCCTTCGTGGGTTGGTGGTCAAAGAATTTTGACTCTCTCCTATAGACCCCTAGATTCTCGCTATATCGATATTTCAAGGTCGAATTCGAGTGGTGAAAAAAAAATTTCCGTCATTTTGTGATCAATTTTTTTTCTCTTCTTTAGGAAGTTATTCTTCAAGTTGACCCATTTTAAGTGACCAAGACCTTGATTTTTATTGTTTTCTTACTCAGCAATTTTATCTCAATAGTTTATCCAAATATCGTGCTATTTATGCCTAAATGCGAACCTTTTTTATGCCTAAATGCGAACCTTTTTTATGCCAAAGTGCGTACCTTTTTTATACCTAAATGCATACCTTTTTTTAATATCTAAATGAGTACATTTTTCAAACCTAAATGTGTACCTTTTTTATGCCTAAATGCATACCTTTTTTAATATCTAAATGAGTACCTTTTTCATACCTAAATGCATACCTTTTTCATACCTAAATGCGTACCTTTTTTATATCTGAATGCATACCTTTTTATACCTAAATGCGTATCTTTTTTAAAATGCTAAATGCTTACTTTTTTTAAGCCGAAATGAGTACCTTTTTCATACCTCAATAAATACCTTTTTCATGCCTAAATGGGTACCTTTTTTATATCTAAATGCGTACTTTTTTTAATGCCTAATAGCGCACTTTTTTCATGCCTGAATGCGTACCTTTTTTATGCCTAAATGGGTACCTTTTTCAAGCGTACTTTTTTTAATAAATAAATGCGAACCTTTTTCATACCTCACTGCTTACCTTTTTCATACCTAAATGCGTACCTTTTTTAATATCTAAATGTGTACCTTTTTTAATATCTAAATGCGTACCTTTTTTAACAACTAAATGCGATTTTTCATACGACAATGCATACCTTTTTCAAGCCTAACTGCATACCTTTTTCATGCCAAAATTCATACCTTTTTCATGCCTAAATACTTTCCTTTTTTATGCCTAAGTTTGGAGTCGCTTCTGTGGCCTTGGTTAACAAGTCGTAGACGGGGTTGGTAAGGACCACGGTGCCGGACAAATTGAGACAAATTGATTTTTCTGTGGCCTTCGTGGGTTGGTGGTCAAAGAAATTTTACTCTCTCCTACTGAACCCTAGATTCTCGCTATTTCGCTATTACAAGGTCGAATTCGACACGTGTAAAAAACATAATATACGTGTAAAAATTTTGCGATCATATCTAATATTTTTTTTTTAGGAAGTTATTCTAGTTGACCCATTTTAAGTGACCAAGACCTTGGGTTTTTTTTTATTGTTTCAATAATTTTATTTCAAAAGTTTATCCAAATATTGTAAAATTGAAGACACCACCTGGCTATTTTTTCCCCCAATTTTTGTTTAAAAAGTTTAATTTGCTAATGAGCATCTGTTTTTTGTAAATTTGCGATTGAATTTACTCAGATTTTCTTCTATTCTTCTCATTCCCTCCCACCCTTTTAATTCCCCCCATAAAAACAATCGTACCGCGCACTTGGGATCCAAAAGCCGCCCGATCGTCGAGGAATGAAGTTTCCCGCGTTTTTATCTCTTTTTCTCATTTTCGCCCCTTGTAAGTACACACAAAAAAAATCGAACGTCATTCATACTACTTTACTACTTTTACTATACCTTAATACCTACTCAATACCTAACTGCACTTATTAAATACCTCAATACCTTCTTTACTCGGCTAAGACCTATCTACTTCATACCTACCTAAAAGCTAAATAAGTGCTTGATTCATACCTAAAAAAACTACCTAATTCATACCTAATATACATTCCATGAATTCGTAAATTTTTTCAAAACTAAAGCATACCTTTTTCATGCCTAAATGCGTATCGTACCGTATACCAAATGCGTTTTTTTATATCTAAATGCATACCACTTTTATGCCTAAATGCGTACCTTCTTTTAAATCTAAATGCGAACCTTTTTCAAACCTAATGCGTACCTTTTTAAATATCTAAATGCATACCTATTTTATGCCTAAATGCGTACCTTTTCTATGACTGAATGCGTACCTTTTTTATGCATAATTGCGTATATAAATGCTCACCTTTTTTTAAATATCTAAATGGGAACTTTTTTCAAACCTAAAGGCATACCTTTTTTATGCCTAAATACGTACACCTTTTTCATGCCTAAATACGTACACCTTTTTCATGCCTAATGCGAACCTTTTTTACATATTTCTAAACGCGTACCTTTTTCATGCCTAACTGCATACTCTTTCTGTATGTAAATGGGAACCTTTTTCATACCTAAAGGCATACCTTTTTTATGCCTAAATACGTACCTAAATGCTCACCTTTTTTTTAATATCTAAATGGGAACTTTTTTCATACCTAAAGGCATACCTTTTTCATGACAAAATGCATACTTTTTCATACCTAAATGAGTACTTTCTTCAGTCCTAAATTCGAACCTTCTTTATTCCTACATACTATCTACTTTTCATCAAAGCACCTTTCAACGAAGTACCTGGTACCTTAATACCTACTACGTAAAAACCTATTATTTGGTACTTAAATCTTTCTTATATTTTTCCAGGTTTCGCCCTTGATAGTATTGAAAATCGAGGGTTTGCCAAAGATGTGAAAGGTATGTTGCAAAAAAAATTCACCCCCCCACCATCAATGTTTACTTGAAATCTGCTTTATTTTCTGATTTTCAAATTTTTTGAAGTCAAGTTTAACCTTGTGCGGAGATTATTCAAAATGAAGATACTTTTGACCTTTTATGGAAGTTGGAGATCAAGAACGACAAGTCCCCCACCAAGAAAACTTTATTTATTTATTTTTTATTTTACAGATGCCGTCGGAAAAGTAATCGATGAAGTCAAAGGTAATCATTACATCCCTAGTGCTGTAATTATAATATTTTTCTAGAAAAAGTGAAATGCATAATTCCACGAGGTTTGAGTGAAATAGCAAGGGTCGCTTTACTTCAAAAATGCGCATCAGATGGTATGTTGGTACTTAAGTACCAGCACGTAGTTTATCAGTGACTTCACTAACCTAATTGATTTTCTAGAGGATGATGGCATGTGCTATGAAGATCTTGGATGTTTTCCAATGAAAGATCCTTGGGTTTCGAACCTGAGGCCCGTCCCGGCACCTTATGCGCCTGACGACATCAACGTCACCCTCACGTTATTCACCAGGTAAAGGCAATTTAAAAAAAAAGGCTAAAATTTGAGTTTCTGATAGAAATAACGCCAAGAAAGGTTGGCCGGTCGATTTATGGCCTCGGATCGTCCTGAACGATCGAATTTACGACAAAAGACGCCCAAAAACAATTTTTATAACCCACGGATTCGCGGCGAGCGGAGAATCCGATTGGATAATCGAGCTAAAAGACGTCCTCCTAAAAAAAGTACGTAATTTTAGCTTTTCTAATTTTAATAGTTTAATTTTTTAAATTAGCTTGACGCTAACATTTTTATCGTCGACTGGAAAAACGGGTCTTCCCTCATCAATTATTTTCAAGCGGCCTCAAACACGAGGATCGTCGGCGCCGAAATCGGAAGGTTCGTTCCATTATTATTTGTATTATCCCACTTCTGATATTTGTTGAACCTCTTCTGATGTCGGTTGTCCCACTTCTGATGTTGGTTTAAACGCTTCCATATCTGTAATCCCACTTCTGATGTCGGTCAGTTCTTATAACAGCTATCCCACTTCTGAAGTTGATTATCCCACCTCTCGGTTATCCCACTTCTGATTTTTAGTTATTCCACTTCTGATTTTTAGTTATTCCACTTCTGATTTTTAGTTATTCCACTTCCGGTTTTAGTTATCCCACCTTTAATTTTGGTTATCCCACTTCTGATATCGCCTATCACACTTCTGATATCGGCTATCTCACTTCTGATATCGCCTATCTCACTTCTGATATCGGCTATCTCACTTCTGACGTCGGGTATCCCACTTCTGATGTCGGCTATCCCACGTTTTATTTCGGTTATCCCACTTCTGATTATAGTTATCCCCCACCTTTAATTTCGGCTATCCCACTTCTGATTTTAGTTATCCCCACCTCTAATTTCGGTTATCCCACTTCTGATTTTTAGTTATCCCACTTCTGATATCGCCTATCACACTTCTGATATCGGCTATCCCACTTCTGATGTCGGCTATCCCACCTTTTATTTCGGTTATCCCACTTCTGATTTTAGTTATCCCCACCTTTAATTTTGGTTATCGCATTTCAGATATCGGTTATCCCACTTCTGATACCGGCTATCCCACTCCTTTTATCGGCTATCTCACTTCTTTTAGAGGATATCCTACTTCTGATGTTGGTTACACCACCTTTAATTTCTGTTATCCCACTTCTGATACAGGCTATCCCACTCCTTTTATCGGCTATCTCACTTCTTTTAGAGGATATCCTACTTCTGATGTTGGTTACACCACCTTTAATTTCTGTTATCCCACTTCTGATATCGGTTAATCTACTTCCTACATGGGTTATCCCACTTCTAATATTGGCTATGCCGCTTCTTGGATCGGGTATCCCATTTCTGATGTAGTTTATCCCACCTTTTAAGTTATCCCACTTCTGATATCGTTTAAACGATTTCTTATATCGGCTCTCTTCTGATGTCAGCTACAGCACTTCTGTTATCGATTATCCCACTTCTGATATTGGCCAAATCACTTTTTTTTATCGGATCCCACATTTTATGTCGGTTATCCCACTTCTGATATAGCAAAGAAGATGAGGGATTAATTTTTATTTTCTTTTAGGTTCGCGAATAAGTTGATCGAGGATGGACTTGACGTGAAAAATGTTTATTTGATCGGTCATAGTTTGGGGGCGCATACAATGGGCTACGCAGCGAAAAATATTAAAAACGCAGGGAACGTCACGCAGACGAACGCCACACGTGTCGGCCGCATCACTGGTAAATTTCAATTTTTTAAAATTATCATTTTCATAATTTTTATCCAGCGCTGGACCCTGCTCAGCCATGTTTTGAATTCACAAATTCACAAGTAAGACTCGACAGTGAAGACGCGGATTTTATTGACGTCTTCCACACAGACGCGAAGCCTTTTTTGCCACTTTTTGGCTTCGGAATGATGTCACCGGTCGGTAAGGAAAAAAAAATGTTTTTTCACATCAAATTTTCAATAATTTTAAGGCGATATCGATTACTACTTTAACGGAGGCCAACTTCAACCAGGATGCATCAAAAATGCCATCCCGACAAAATTCATGTCACTCGACGACATAAGAAATATGACAGTAGAAGGTATTTTTTAAAATCACTTTTTTCATCGATAACTCGAAAACACCGCATCCTACAGAAAAAGACTGAGTTTAAAATTGTTTAAAATTAAATTTTCTACAAAAAAGTTAAGTGTCTTTTTTCTCTAAGACCAATAGTTTAGAAGATAATGCCCCGTAAAGATTTGGAAGGTTATTTCTTCACTTGCGAACCTATCGGAAAAATTCAAAATTAAAGCACAACACCCTTATTTCTCCTAAACTATTCATCCTATAGAAAAAATGTATTTAACTTTTTTGTAGAAAATTTAATTTTAAACAATTTTTAACTAAGTTACTTTCTCTCTAGGATGAGTAGGTTTTGAGTTATCGTCGAAAAACTAATTTCTATTTTGGTCAGTGATTGACGGAATCGTTTCGTGTTCTCATGGACGTGCTAGTAAATATTTGATCTCATCTTTAAACCACACTGAGTGCGGATTTATCGCCAGGCAGATTTCAAAACTTGAAAAAGTTCTAAAGTATTTTCTTTTTAAAAATTGTTTTTTCTTTATTTAACTTTTCCTTTAGTGTTGTAAGTTTAGGAATTGCCAAGCTTATAACTTCGCCGATTGCGAAAATGATCTCAAAACGCAACGACACGATCGTCGGCTTCGAAGCAGATTTGATCCCAGCCAGAGGAAACTTTCTCATCGAACTGGCCAACCACGAACCCCCATTTTGCGGTAAAGATGACGTCACATTGATTCCTCATGTGATCTTTTTTTTTCCAGATTCTTCATCAGACTTCAAAAAACTAAAACAAAACATCTTCCAAACAATCAGAAATCGATTTCATCTATAAACATTTTATTTTTTAATCATAAAAAATATTCATTTTTCATCAATAACTCAAAAACTACTCATCCTAGAGAGAAAATGACTTAAACATAAATTGTTTAAAATACATTTTTTTCACTAGGACTAATAGTCTGGAAGATAATGCCTAAAATTCGGCACTCGCGAACCTATCGGAAAAACCCCAAACTAAAAATCAACCACCCTATATCTACTAAACTATTCATCCTAGAGCAATGATATATTTAACTTTTTTGTAGAAAATTAAATTTTAGACAGTTTTGAACAAAGTCATTTTTTTCTCTAAGATGAGTAGTTTTTGAGTTATTGTTGAAAAACAAAAATAAACATTTTGGGTCATAAAATGCTGCTATGAAACGTTTCAGTTTATTTTGGTTATATACAGTCACAATAAAAAACATTTAACTACAAAGCAACAAAAAAGCCCAAAAAAGAAATTTTTTTAAAAATATAAAAACTTTAGAGGTTCTAACATCTATAAATTGAGCTAAACACTCTTCAAAAATTCTAAATCTGGAGATACCAGAAAATAAGACGCTATCACAGGCCCACGGGAACAAAAAAAAACGATACCCTGCATAAATAAAAAGCAAAAAGTGAAGATATGTGGCTTTTTTCTTTCGTACCACAACCATCCTTGGAGAAAACGTGCAAGGAAGATACGTAATGACGTCATAATCTTATTTTGGTCTAAATTTCCAGAGGATTAAATAAGCCTTTTTAGGTTATATTTAGAATATAGGTTATACTAAACAAGCTAAAGTGTGCTCACTATTTTTTTATATAATTTTTTTTCTGTTTGTTTTTATAGAAAAAATATAATTCTTTCGTGTTTTTAAATAAAATAAAATAAAATGAAGAATTCTAAAAGGTTTTTTTTTTTGCCCATAGCAATGATCTGTGGATATAAAAAAAACAATAATTTGGCCTGAGAAAAAAAATGGACGACATGAGAAAGAAAATCCTTTGGAAATGTCACAGATCCTTGCCAGGGATTGAGGATTTTGAGTAAATATAGAAGAGATTATTTTGTTTTTTGCGTTTATTCTTTCAATTTGTGCCATTCCGCGATTTGGCGGCGTGGGGAGCTTCTGACTTCGTTCCAGTGGTGCTGGGCGGACGGCGAACTCTTCGAACCGCCCAATTCCAGCCTTCCGATTACCTTTAAAAAATTGTTCATTTTTTTAAAAATTCGCAAAATGATAAAAAAAACCTCGTTTTTGGTGACACGGTCCCAGTCGAGAAGGAGAAACTCGAGGTTCGTTTTATCCAAAGATTCTGCACCCTGCGGTATGTCGAAAACGAAGCTTTCATTAAAAACTGGGTTCAATGTTCTTTTCTTGACGTGCGTCTTCTTTTTGGCGATCCTTTGCCCATTATACATCAGGTACATCTTAACGTAGGGATCTGAAAGAAAAAAAGACACCATTCTCTCAATTTTATCGCAAAAAAACGTCTGAAATGCCATCCAAAGTGCTCCAATCCTTCCAAAACCATCATCAATCGATTTAGAATGCCCAAAAACATACCATTTGATACCCACATGATATAGTTAAATACAAAATTTTTTGGTGTTTTTGGCACCAAAAACGTATAATTCAATCCTCCCAAAACCATCATCAATCGATTTAGAATGCCCAAAAACATACTATTTGATACCCAACATGATATAGTTAAATACAAATTTTTTGGTGTTTTTGGCACCAAAAACGTATAATTCAATCCTCCCAAAACCATCATCAATCGATTTAGAATGCCCAAAAACATACTATTTGATACCCAACATGATATAGTTAAATACAACATTTTTGGTGTTTTTGGATGCACCAAAAAAATTTTGGTCTGAACTATGTGGGGTATCAAAAATTTTGGCCATTTTAGGACTATGATATCCCTAGGTGGATAGAATCAGAATTTACCGGCGAGTCCAGTGACGTCCATTTTGGGTAAATTCCTTGCTTTAAGTACGACGACGCTGAGACGGTTGGCGGCCGGCTGCCAGCAGAGAGAGACCAAAAGTTCACCACGTCCTTGAGATTTGATTTTGAGACTCCTCGGTTGAATATCACGGCAAAGGGACATCTGCTGGTTCTCCGCTTGGGCGACGTCGATCGTATCCAAAGAGCAAAAAACCTCCCCAATGATATCATCACGAGAATACCGGTCGAAACTCAAAACGACAAAGTGCAGTGTGATATTCTAAAAAAAAATTCACTTTTAAATTTCAATTTTTCAACCATACCTGAAGTTGCTGAATGGTGATTCCGTAGAAAGTGAAGTCTTCTTCGTAAACAGGATTTCTTGTCTTTCTCAAAACTCGGGTTTTCACTTTATGCTGCTTTTCAGGCAGAAGTTGGAGTTTCACATACGGATCGCTGCTACCTACATTCGGATCTTTCGCCGGCAAATCTTTACATTTCACGACGCTCACCACCAACGTGCTCTTCTCTTTTTTGTACCTAAAAATTCATCAAATTTTGTTTATAAAATGGACTCCCCACCGACAAAAAGGGTTTTTTAGTTGAAAAAACCCCAGGAAAAACCATCAAAAGTTTTTCTATCCTCTTTATACATAAACCAATCGACTTAAAATAACCAAAAACATATTATTTGACACCCCACATCAAATGGTTAAAATAAAATTTCGTTGGTTTTTTTTGGAGATTTTTGATGCACCAAAAACCTCGTGCAAAAGCTTAGTGTAAACCAGTGTTTCTCAACCTTTTTGAAGCCTGCGCAGATCAGAGGAGGAAAATACTTACCGGACCTTCCCTACATAAGAAAAAAAAAAAAAAAAAAACTTAACGGGCCAGTTAATTTTTTTAACTAACATATCTTAAACATTTTTGCCCTTTACTTAACGGGGCGGTTAAATTTTTTAACGGGCGGTTAAGTTTTACCCTATACTTAACGGGCCGGTTAAATTTTTGCCCTTTACTTAACGGGCCGGTTAAATTTTTGCCCTTTACTTAACGGGCCGGTTAAGTTTATGCCCATTACTAAACGGGCCGGTTAAATTTTTGGCCTTTACTTAACGGGCCGGTTGAATTTTTGCCTTTTACTTAACGGGCCGGTTAAATTTTTACCCTTTACTTAACCGCTCCCCGTTGAGAATCACTTTAGTGATTATCATCAGTTTAGAGTCTAAACTATACGATGCGGGGTATTAAAATGTATGTTTTTAGCAATTCTAAAACGATTTCCGGGGTCCGCAAGTCGATAGGGATTGCCCTTGTGTCCTTTTAGAAAATAAAGCGAGAGAACGGAGGTTTAAGAAGAAAAATTTGTCGTTGGAGTATCTGTACCTTATTTTGAAGATGAGTTGTCCGAGTTTTCCAGATGTCGCGGCAATCGTGGACAAACAAGGTTCTTTTTCAGCAGCTTCGATTTCATCTTTGGTTAGCGCGGCGTCTTTTGTCTCGTCTTCCGTGTGATATTTTAAAGGGGAAGCGTCCGAATCTGTCCCGCAAGGTAGAAGTCCAGAGTCCTCGCATGTCGGAGATGTTCCCGGTGACGATTTCGCCGATTGGAGAAGAGTCGTAGCTCCGCTCGGTGAATTGCTTCCAGATCCCTGAAATATTTTTATTTAAGATTGACCTAAAAAAGTCATGCAACGAAAGAATCGTGTCTAAAAGCAATTTTTTTTTCAGCTTCATTCGTGTTCGAAATTCTGCAGTCTAAATATTCATGTGACGTTCTATTCCTTTATCACGAAACGAGAAGATTTAATTAAAAAAAAAATTTCTCCCTTTTTTTCTGGGTTTAATTTTTACTGGGTTTTCGATCGTTTTCTAGGGTCTTATTAATGTGTTTAAGCTTCCTTTGTCCTGTGAAGGTTCTCCTAATCAGTCTGATGATATTAATCAAAGCGAAGTTTTACTCCTAATATGACGTCACAGAAAATATGAAGTTAAATAGAGTCCACAAGAAGAAGATTTAGAAAGGGAATTGATTTAGCTGGAAGGTGTGCTGACGATAAATACTTGTCGGACAAGTTGAACTTGAGTAATCAAACCCCGATAATTCAAGGGGATTTCCATAATTGATTGGAAACTCCCGAGGAATCCCTTGTTTTCCCCCAAACGGGAATAATTTTCGAGAAACTTAGGGGTCAGTCGTTTGAAACGACTTACGTTTTGAACGAATACCATATGCGCCGAATTTGCAGCGAAAAAATAAGTTGATTTTGATTATTTAAAAGGTACATACGGTTCGAAACTTAAAGGCTAATATATTACCAGAGGACTTGCTGAAGGTGGCCTTGAAGTCGGACTTGGAGTTTTCTTAAGGTAGTGCGTGTTCGTCGCGGGGCTTCTGACCGCCGCGGGCCGCCTCGTGAACGCAAGCGGGCGCCCGCGTCGCGTCACTTTGCTCTGCTCGCGTCTTTTGTAGCAGAAGCACGTCACCGCTCCCACGCTCACGAGGAACACTGAACATCCCAGTAAAACGGTAACCAATGCCGGTCCAGTCACTGAAACAAAAAATATCACAATTAACGACAAAATCAAATTCGCCAAAAACCCCTTAAAACGAGGTCCTATCCACCTGAAATCACCACTATTCGTTTCAAAATGGATTTTAAAACGATTAGAGAGGACCATAGGTCGATATTGCCAACATACTGGTTGGTGCGTTATTGGTGTTTTTTCGTAAAAAAAAACTTCGTAAAATCATTGTTATTATAACTGTGCGATGTGGGGTATCAAAATATACGCCAATCTAAAATGATTTTCGAGGTTCTACGTCGATAGGCTAATTCTTAGTTTATTTTCTCTTATTTTTTATTTTAAAAACTGCGCTGCGGCCGAACCGTTGTTCCGATTTTCACCAAATTCTCACCAAATACTCCTTATATTTTTAAAAAATTTTTGGGGTAAAAAAAATTAACAATTTTCTACATTAATTATCATATTAGTAGGGAGAAATTTCAAACGTCCACCCGTTACGAGAGGGACCTCCCTTGGGCGAAAATCTCATTATTTTTACCATGATACTTTAAAAAAATTTTCGAAAAAAAAATCGGAAAATTTTTTGGAAAAAAAAAACTTCCCTTCTTTATACGAGTACTTTTCCCTCCGTTATACTTCCCATCCTTTATATTCTCTTTTATACTTCCCCTCCTTTATACCTCCCCCTCCGTTATACTTACCCTCCATTATACTTCCCCCTCCTTTATTTTTACTTCTCTTTAAGGAAGTTTTCGTTGGAAGCTCTTCAAACTAGAACTTTTTTTTTTACATATGGAACCATTTTTAACTTCCCGCCTGCAGAAGACAAGCTTTTATTGAAGAAAATTAACTTTCATATCTGGAAATCGAGAAGGAAAAACTCAATTTTAGATTTAGATTTCAAATTCAAAGTTTCGAGGAACTCATGTCTAAGTTTGCACGATGTGGTTTATTCCATGAGATGGAGACCCTTCTTTTTCTTATAGGGCTTTCAGATTTTAAGAAAATCGACCGAAAAAAATCTTCCTTGAAGATTTCTGTGTTTGATAGAGACCCTAATTGTAGTTTAAAATCGCATTAGGGCGTGTAAATTTCTGCCGATAACGTCGAGTCGTCCCCTGGCAGAGTTTTATTTTCCTTAAAGAAGTTATTGTGAAAGCGGTCCTATCCGCCTGAAACCTTAATTCATCCTTTTGGAATGTCCAAAAACATACGATTTGACACCCCACATCGTATAGCTAAAATGAATATTTTTGGTGCAACATTGGGTGCACCAAAAATCTCACAATGTTCGTCTAAACTATACGGTGTGGGGTTTTTGGGTCTTCCAGGTCCCGGAGGGTCAAATCGAATATTGATGTTTACCGATCTCAACTTTGTCTGTGGTGCCGGCCGGCCGTAGTTCAACCGATTTTCACCAAATTTTCTTTAGTCAGTGAATAAAAATCCAACGAGGGCGATTTTTGGATTTCGAAAAAATGGCGAAGTTTGCACGTTTGAAATTTAAAAAAATTCGCTGCGATCCGATTTTCACCAATTACTCCTTATATTTTTTAAGAATTTTTGGTGTAAAAAAATTGCCACTTTTTAATTATTATTTTTTTTTAGTAGGGAGAAATTTCGTACTTCTACCATTAAAGAGAGGCATATCCGTGGGCCAAAGAGCCCATTATTTCTACCTTGACACTAAAAAAAAAAACGAAAAACGAACTTAAAAATTGAAAAAAAAAACGGAAAATTTCAGAAAAAAAACTTAAAAAAATTTTCGAAAAAAACTAAAAATTTTTCGAATAAAAAGGAAAGGAAAGGAAAACCCGGAAAATTTTTCGAAAAAAAAAACTAGGAAAATTTTTTGAATAAATAAAAACTTCCCCCTTCCTTATTCTTCCCCTCCTTTATACTTTCCCTCCCTTCGTTATACTTTCGTTCCCTTATACTTCCCCCTCCGTTATACTTCCCCTCCTATACAGGGTGTCCGGAAACACATGGCAAGCGTCTGGGGGAGCGTTAAAAAGTGGTTCTACGAAAAAAAGTTAAATGTAAACCCCCCTTAATTTAAATCAAAGAATTTGATGGTGTAGTTTAAAATCCGCCTGGATATACAGGGTGTCCCAGACACAACCTAACTTCGTTATTTCAAATGAGAACCCCTTTTTTTATTTCAGATTCGTAATCTACGCAAAATTTCAAGTAGATTTGAGTACTCATATGACGATTTTGGACAACTTTTAAAAAATGTCAAATTTTAGCGTTTTTTGCTCTAAAATCCGTTAAAATTGACCTAGGAGACTCGTTTTTTTTTTAATTCCACTTATTTTTTCCGAAGAATCCAACTGTCTCAAATTTGAGCATCTTCGCATTCTGCATCACGAGATTTCGTCGCTAATGGCCTTTTTTCAAGTTAGAACCCAAATTTTTAGTTCAGAAATGAAAATTAGCACTTGTTGAAAGGAATTTTTCTTCCGGACCACAAATTTTGAAAGAGCTACAGCGTCTTTTGTGTTTATGCATCAAAAATTAAAATTCCGTCAACAAATCGCTAATTTCTATTTTTGAAGTATGGAATTTGGAGTTAAACTTGAAAAAAGGCCATTAGCGACGAAATCTCGTGATGCAGAATGCGAAGATGCTCAAATTTGAGACAGTTGGATTCTTCGAGAAAAAATAAGTGGAATTAAAAAAAAACGAGTCTCCTAGGTCAATTTTAACGGATTTTAGAGCAAAAAACGCTAAAATTTGACATTTTTTAAAAGTTGTCCAAAATCGTCATATGAGTACTCAAATCTACTTGAAATTTTGCGTAGATTACGAATCTGAAATAAAAAATAGGGGTTCTCATTTGAAATAACGAAGTTAGGTTGTGTCTGGGACACCCTGTATATCCAGGCGGATTTTAAACTACACCATCAAATTCTTTGATTTAAATTAAGGGGGGTTTACATTTAACTTTTTTTCGTAGAACCACTTTTTAACGCTCCCCCAGACGCTTGCCATGTGTTTCCGGACACCCTGTATACATCTCCTTCCTATATACTTCCCCCTCCTATATTGTTACTTCTCTTTAAGGAAGTTTTCGTTGGAAGCTCTTCAAATCAGTAATTTCTAACATTTCCTTTTATGAAAGGATTGTTTTCTGAGCTCAAAAGGACAGCCGACACTCGAGAAACTTTGAAGATTTAGGAACGTCGTTTAACCCCAAGTTTTACCCGGAAACACTTTTGTTGAGCTTCCTAATTTGCCATTTTTTATACGGACTTCCTTTATTTGGATTGGCTAATGAATTATTTAAGGAGGAATAGGTCTCATGCGGTTCTGGCGAATTAATTATACGCCCTGTGGGTGTTAAAAGGGTGTTTGAGGGCGTTCGAACTTAAGATTCCTCAACTCTGAAAGGATACGTGGATATCGATTTCGACGTTTGTTGACTCTAGAAACCAATGAATAGTAAGCCCCAACTAATCCACCTCAAAGAGCGCCGATTCTTAATTACCCAAAAACAACTTCAGATTTTGATCGATAAAAAAAGTACTGATTTGAAGAGCTTCCAACGAAAACTTCCTTAAAGAGAAGTAACAATATAGGAGGGAAAGTATATGGGAAGGGGAAGTATATAGGAGGGGGAAGTATAACGGAGGGGACGTAAAACGGAGAGGAAGTATATGGAAGGGGAAGTATAATAGAAGGGGAAGTATAGCGGAGGGGAAATTATGAGGAACGAAAGTATAACGAAGGGAGGTAAAGTATAAAAGAGGGGAAGAATATGGGAGGGGAAGTTTTTATTTTTTTCAAAATATTTTCTAAATTTTCTAAGTTTTTTTTTCGAAAAATTTTCCGGGTTTTCTTTCTTTTTTTTCGTCGTCCTATCCACCTCAACCATCATCAATCGTTTTAGAAATGCAAAAAACATATTATTTGACACCCAACATGGTATTACTTAAATGAACTTTTTTTGGAGTTGTGGCACCAAAAACGTCGAACAAAATCATTGCAGAAACTATGCGGGATATCAAAATATACGTTTTTAGCCATTTTAAAACGATTTGTGACGTCACGATATTCTCTTGGCCTATTAGAAGCAACCCTATCCACCTGAGATCACCACCAACCGAAAGGCTTCCATGAAAATTTCGTGTTTTTACCTAAAAATCACTCGAGAAAACCCCTCATAAATTTTAGACAAAAATTTCTTTAACATTAATCTCGAAAGCGAAAGGAAGGGTAGATAAAAATGAAATATATTTTTGATATTTTCTCTGACGTAAATGATGAATGATGACGTATTATTTAATAATAGTTAATTCCCTTTTATGACAGATTGTTCTCCGCGCTTAACGCCTAAAAAACGCGTATTCCGGATAAATTAGGGCTCTGTCATTTTAAATTAGCCGCCAGTGACATGATGTCATAAATAAAAGGCTTCGTAATTGGGATCTGGTTACGAAACGCGATACTTGACAGCGTTGGAGTCGTTCTGTCAAAATCATGTTGGCAACACTGATAATGGAAAAAAGGGTTTCGGCGATATCAGGGCGATAACAAAAGGGCTGCCAAAACAGGAAAAGCTAGAGAATAATTTGCTAAATACCCCCACCACCTTTCCCCCACTCCAAAACCGTCGACCCTATTCATTGTGTATTCACCCCTTTGAGCATTTCCGCCTTATTGAAAAGCCCTTTTCACCCAATGCTCATTGCCTAAAACGAATTAAAATTTTTAAAATGATTTTTTATTTTAATTAAAAAAAAGCATATTTTTGGTTGAGTCCTTGATGGCTGACCCACGGAGTTTTATCTCGTTTGTTTAAAGTTTTGTTCTGTCATTTTTATGAAGGTTTGAGGGAGAAAAGTTTTTCGGTTTAAAACGTTGGTTTTATTGTCTACTTTATCTAGAGCCGCGTCTTCTGATGGAGGGGAAAGGAATTAAAGTTTTGTGGGGAGGCCTTTCTCTTTGATGTCCCTTTTCCGTTTAAAACGTCCGGCTGTATAATTGGGACCCCACCAACTTTACTCCGCAAACTAAAACTTTTACACTTTTGTTTGTGGAGAACTTCAAATCTGATTTTCTGGACCGAAATCTTAAGGTTGAAGATTTTGAAGGCTTTTTATTGTAATTTAGACACCGGAATTCGTCTCAGAGACCCCAAAAACATATTAAAAGACACCCAACAAGGCATATCTGCGATCAAAAATAACGTAGAAGGCTTATGACGTCATTTCACCAGCACGTCATGGTATCCGGCTTTGCTCTACCTCCACTACACTCTTGTGGGGTGTCAAATAATAGGTTTTTGGCCATTCTAAAACGTTTGGAAGTACTCCCAGGCGTGTATTACCACCCTGTATAGTTTTTTAGGCGAAAAACAGCCACTAAAACTTTTTTATGTAAAATATCGGTTAAAATTTTTTTTAGATGGTAATAAAAGATTTTTTATAATAAACTGCTGATAACCCGGCTTTGTAATATATTTTTTTTTCTCTCCATTTTCCCGGTCAGTGAAAACACTCCGGACGTGACTATTTTCCTTATCTGATCTCCAGAGACTCTGGTGGTGGGAGGGGGAATAACATACTTTGTTTTCATATTACGTAGGAGAGGTTTTCATTTTTTTTTTAGCCAGAAAAGCCCCATTCTTTTTTTATCTAAAATATTTTGATGTATATTTACTGATTTGAGGGAAACAAAAAGTTCCAAAAGGCCACACTATTTACAAGTACTGGTTTGAAGAGCTTCCAACGAAAACTTCCTTAAAGAGAAGTAACAATATAGGAGGGGAAGTATGTAGGAGGGGGAAGTATAACAGGATGGGGAAGTATGAGGAAGTATAATAAGGAAGGGGGAAGTTTTAATTTTTTTTTCCAAAAATTTTCCGGTTTTTTAAATTTTCCGAGTTTTTTTTAAAAAATTTCCGGGTTTTTCTTTTCAAATTTGCGCTTTTTTTCCGAAAAATTTTCCAGGTTTTTCTTTTCAATTTTTTTTTTTTGAAAAATTTTAAGTTCTTTTTTTCGAAAATTTTTATAAGTGTCAAGGTAGAAATAATGGGCATTTTGGCCTAGGGATGAGCCTCTCGTAATGCGTAGAAGTATGAAATTTCTCCTTACTAAAAAAAAGTACTGGTTTGAAGAGCTTCCAACGAAAACATCCTTAAAGAGAAGTAACAATATAGGAGGGGGAACTACAACGGAGGGGACGTACAACTGAGGGGGAAGTATAACGAAGGGGGAATTATGAGGATGAAGTACAAAGGAAGGAGGGGAAGTACAAAGGAGGGGGAATTATGAGGTAGGGAAGTATAAAAGAGGGGGAAGTATAAGGGAGGGAGAAATTTTTTTCGAAAAATTCTCCAAGTTTTCTTTTTCAAAAATTTTTCCGAGTTTTGTTTTAATTTTCCGAGTTTTTTTTTTTTTTTTTTTTTTTAATTTTCTAAGTTCTTTTTACATATGGAGAAATTGGATAAATCGACAAAATGCCACCAGAAAAATAAAAAAAAGTTAGAAAAAGGATGGAAATGTGTACTTTTAATGTTGTCACGCCTTTTATATAAACAAGAAAACGAGGAAACCTCCTAATTTTCTTAATTCTTCTTTGTGTTTTAAACAAATCAATCGAATTATTACTCAAAAAATGATGTAGTTTGACGTCACATATGGAGAAATTGGATAAATCGATGTTTTTGGAAGAAAAATCACAAAAGAAATGATCGGAAGGTGTACTTTTCATTGCTTAGACGCCTTTTCTAAATACAAGGAAACTAGGCAACCTACTTTTCTCTTCCTCGCGATCAAAAGCGACGAACCCTATTTTCGAGAAAGGAAAAAAAAATCAAGAGAAGATACGATTAGGGACTTCTAATAACGAAGTTAAAGGTCCCAACGTCTATGACGTCACTCCCGGGAAGAGCGACGCACAAACTCGCATCTACTCAACCGCAAAACGAGTTAACCCAAACGAATTTAAAAAAAAAACTTTTTTCCCCTTTTTTCCACTTAAAAACAGTTTTTTCTGTTGTTTTTTAATTTGAAAAAAAGATGGAACATTTTCTTTATCCGGATGAAAATCTTGAGAAACTCAAGCTGAATACGAAAAGGGAAAATCCGGAATTTTAAATGTCTCCCACGTTTTTAGCCTTTGGCGACCCTTTTACTAATTGATAATTTGTTTGTTCCAGGTAAGCTGAATTTTTCAGACTTCCCCAAAAAGGTAAGGGAATCTGTTAAAATAATTGGATCAGATAAGAACACAAAAAAAATCCCACTTCTGATATCGACCATACTGTTTTTTAAAAATTTATTCTAAAAGGAGGTAGTTTTTTAAGAAAATAATGAAATTTTATGGACTCCCTTAGCGTAGTCAGAATCGATGATCACTGACCTTCGGAGGACTCGATGAGTCCCCCTTCTGCCCCATTTTACAGATACAACCCAAACATCATTCCTGATAACAAACCAATCAAAATTTTACTCAAAAAATGACGAAGATATGACGTCACATTTGGGGTAAAATTTAAAAATCGATATTTTTGAGCAAAAGAAAGGAGGAAGTCCTTCATTTATTTATAATCGTCTCAAAAGAGGCGACTTAAAGCAATATAGGGTCTCCTCGGTTTATTAGCAAATACTGGGAGGTTAAAACAACACAACCCATGTAGAACCTCCTGCAACAAACAGAACAAATAAACACGTTTTTCAGACGTCAAGTATTGAAAGTGGAGAAAAAAAACTTTTTTTTTTAATCTTCGTAAAAAAATTATCCTCCACCCTAGTTGAGCCAGAATCCTTGATCATCGATCTACGGAGTGACCCCCCCCCCCATCCCGTTTACCAGTTTCCCATTTTCTTCCCATTTTGCAGACGTGCTTCAAATCCCCCCTTTTTTTCTGAATCCTTGAAAATGCTAATTACACGGTCAGATAGACTTCAAAATATTAGCGGGAAAGCGAGTTAAAAGGGGCGTTTTTTCTTCAAAAAATTGAGTTCTCCGGAACGTTCGAAATCGTTTAATTACAGATATTTACAGAATACCTCTTTCATAAAATTTAAATTTTAAAGATATAATTGGTTAAGGATTACGGTCCAGGTGGATTACGGAGGAAAAACAATTTTTTGAATTATTATGGGGATTTTCGTGGAGAAAATTGGAATTCAGGCTTGTCGGGAGGATAATAAAATAAATTTTGATTTATGGCCGCCGGAGCCGCCCCTCAGGGTCAGAAATTTCTGGCTCGAAAAACCCTCCCCACGAAAATCATTAATCAAAATGGATCGATAGGAAAAAGGTGGACCTTCGAAATTAACGCCCCTCTTTCCGAGTCCTTGATCACCTACCTTCGTAGGGCGTATATTTCCCAATTTCCCCCTAGAGGCCGAAATTGCCTCACTTTATTTTTCTCTCCAATCGTAACTAAATTATTTTCCCAGAATGTTTGCAAATAATTTTCACAATGATCAAACATGCAGATTTGTTTTCATCGAAAAATTTTTGTTTCCACCCCCTTCCATTTTTGAATGATTTATGAATTTAATCAGAGAGATTTCAATTTCTTCGGATTATTTTCCCAATTTGTCTCAAAATTAGATTGGGAGACTTCAAAGGGAAGGGGAAAAAATCGTTAAAATATAGAAAGTAAACTAGCCTTTTATTAAATTGTCTCCCTGCGATTGGAAAAAGAGGGAATTAAATAAACAGTCCAAGTTTACTCTGAAAATGACGTCATAATGACGTAATGGGATTCTTTAAATGGCTCGTAATTTAAAAAGGGATTCTTTTGAAAATAAACGGACCCCTTGTAATCCTCGTAGGGCACTAATTAACCCTAAATCCTCTTTTATTCTCTTTTTTAAAACGTTTATAAAAGAAAGCGAGTGTTGAGTTTAAACAAGCGTACTTCAGGGGAGTGATAAACAGGTTTGGCAACGTTTAAAATGCCAAGCACATAAGTCATAAATCAGAATGGTTTTTCTTTCCTTTTATTTTTTATACCCTTGTGTATTTATCGACGAAATAAGGGCCAATATTTCCATATTATTGCTTCCGAAAGGGACGATTTCACGATTATGAAAATCTTTACCGAAAATGAGGTCATACGTGACGTCATATTTGGGGGAAAAATGATTGACTTCGGATCAAATCCTTTAAAATTTACGTTTTTTACCCGGTGCGCAAAATAGTGCTAATAATTGGTGTTCCCCAAATTAAGGTGGAAAAAATAAAAGTCTTCGCCCACTAGGGCCACACGGAATGGGCGAAAGCTTCCAAAACTTTTCCCTATTTTTTTTTTCTCTACGGAGTCCACAAATCTCTTTTCCATAGAAAATTGAGGGTATTGCAATAACTTCTCTTTAAGGCTAATAAATCTGAGGGACCCTTTTGTTTATAGAGAAAGGACGTGAAAATGCCTTATGAATTTATGAATCCCAAAAGCGTATAAAATGCCCAATCATTCACTTTAAAAGAAGAAAAAAAAGCCATTTTCAAGACAGATATTCCTTTTTTAAATATTTCTATCGATTTTTTAAAGAAAATTGCCACCTAGCGGAATTTCATGTTAGCTTTTTACAAGGGATTTATAAATTTTCGGGCTAAAAACGTCCTTTTTTTCAGAGGTTTCCGAGAAGAAAGATTTGTTAGCTTTACTAGAACGAAAAAAAGCCATTTTCAAGACAGATATTCCTTTTTTAAATTTTTCTAACGATTTTTTAAACAGATTACCCTCTAGCGGAATTTCATGTAAGCTTTTGAAAGGGATTTTTAAATTTTCGGGGCTTTTATTCAGGGCTTTCCGGGAAGAAAGATTTGTTAGCCTGAAGAGTAGATATAAAACACAAAAGCCGACCTAGATAATTCCACCACCTGATTCTCTCAACCACTTTATGAATTATACAAAAGGAGCTACAAATTTTCCAACAACTTTTCTAACCTATAAATATTTATTTTTAAATATTTTTTTGTTTTGAAAATTATGAGAGGGGAAAAAATTGATTTATGTCTAAGTGCGCTCCTGAAAGGAATTGAAAGGTATATGGGAGAGCGTAGTTCCTTCCTTCCTGCTGACATGAGTAAAATACCTTAGTCTAACCCCGGCCTTTTATCCCTACGAATTTAATTTATGAGCCTGAAAATTTTAGATTCTCGGATTTCCAGTTAACCAGTTTCTCAAAAAATGACGTCACGTTTAATTGAGTAAAATCGAAAGCTATTAATCAAGGCTTTACAGTAACCACTAATTAATCAGAGGCTAACATAATCAGAGACTACAACGTCGTTAACTCTAGTAAAGAGTGAATTTTTTAAAGTATTGATTTCAAAAGTTTTGCTGTTTCGCCGAGCGTGAAGATAGCGAAGGGGGAGGACGTCTCAATAGAAAACTTGTGCGAAACATGTTAATTTTATTAAGCTCTGAATATTTCGCTCTCCCTATCTCCATCCTTTTGTATAATATCCGGAAGCCATTCCACCATATTCGTAAGATTTAAACCGTTTTGAGAACATAAATACCTTTCTCCAAATGTGACGTCACTAGTGACATCATTTTTGATAATACAATCACCCAAAACATTTTTTCATACATATTTGAAAATGGTTCTTTTGTTTCTCATTTTTCCACTGGATAATTTGCGGTTATATTGCTTAAAGCGTGGAATTAAGGGCTGGAATGGTTGTCTTTGATGTTGACAAAATTAATCGCTGAAGTTGACATCAAACAGTCGCCCTCTCATTACGGCAAACCGCCCAAAAAAAATTACTCTCTAGAAAAACTGTTTATTGCTAAAAATAACTTGAGGGTAAAAGGTTTGAGGAAACGTTTTTCTCTTATCAGGGTTAAATTACCAAAAATGATGTCAATATTGTGACGTCACATTTGGAGAAAATGATTAACTGAAACTTACTCTGAAATATCTCCCAGCAGTTTAAGAGACCTTAAATCCTTATTAGAATAAACAGAAGGATGAAATTGGATTTTGAAACACTAAAATGTCTAAAAAAAAGTGAAAACAAATATATAAAAAAAGCCTTTTATTAGAATTTTCTTCTTCTGCCCTTTTTCTCCCCGAATGAAATAAGCTCAGCCCCGAGAAAAAAAAAAATACTATTTACCTTAGAAATATTTCCTTTCGTTTTTAATTAAATTTTACTCTTAAGAAACAAGATAAAAGCGATTTTTTTTAAATTTTGAGATGATAAAATTTTTTTTTAATAATGAAAAAGTAGTCGAAATTCTGAGACAAATAAGTCCGATTGGGATTTCTACGATAGAGCAAACATTGTTGATTGGAAAAATCAATATTTGGGAGTTGAAAAAATACTACGCTTGAGAGTTTAGGTGAAAATATGAGAAGGGTCCCTTAGTTAACCAATTTTGCGAATGTGACGTCATTGCTACGTAAGTTTCCTAGTGCTTTTGACGTAATAGTGACGTCACATTTGGAGAAATTGGTTAACCAACGGACTCTTTAACTAGAACTATTCCAGTTTGAGAGGGAATACGTAATTAGGCGGAGGTGAGTCGGGATCGGAAATTGGTGGTCTCCGAGGGTCAATTCGTAAAGGAATTGTGAATTAAAACCGCACTCCTCTGAACAGGTTAATCCTGTACAAAAGACGGCTTAAAATTCTAACTCCCTCATTTCCCTAAAGGGCCATTACGGCATAAAACAGTAAAAAGGATTTGAAAAAAGGGTCTCATCATTTCAAAGGATTGTCTCTTAAAATTAAAGGGTAACTTGAGAATTTGAAGTTAATTGTGTTGCTAAGAGAAACCACCGTACAATCTGGGAAATTTACCCCCCCCCCCTTCTTCTTACCCTGCCTTACGCCATTTAACCTATCTCATACGTCATAACGCATATTAGATAAGTTTCTGGTAAATCTAATAACGTAAGTTTTAGGTCTGAAAGGGGACAACTTCAAGATAACAACGACTCCTTTGTCACAAATCTTGAATAAGCAATCAGCCTCCTCCTTTCAGTTAACTTTAGACGTCTATTGGAGGATGAATGAATTGAACCAGCTTGGTTCAAAGGATTTGCCAAATCAGAATCACCTTATTTCATCAAAGCAAATAATGGCGGCTCCGTAAAATATCTGCTGATCAGTATTCCCAATATTTGACGTCAAGTCTACGTCATTTTCAGGGTAAAATTTGTATTGGTTTTTTATATTTTTCGTGTAGGGGAATCATGAAATTCAATTAGTTTGGGTTTACTCTTGTTTTACACGAAATCTTAGAAGTGCGGATCCGGGAAAAGTTTTAAGAGGAGTTGGTAATACATGTAACGCAATAATCCCCCCCACTCAAGCAGCCATTTCTCCCCTCCACTTTCCCCCAAGGGGTGAACTCCGGAATTACGATAATAAGAAAGCTTTCTCAACTTTTAAGGATTCCTTTTTGAACGCCTTTTTGAGTCAGGTAATATGATTTTTAAAAAACCAGGAAGAGGATGAATTAATTCTTAAATGCTAAGGTAAAAGGCCTTTTTTTCTTCTCTCGAAATAAAGTTTGCAGTATGTAAAGTAAGAAGTTTGCAAGTCAACTTTTTGGTGGCAGCGTTTATGGAAAGCGAGAAAAGGAGGGGAGAAAAATTTACATCAGGTCATACAGAATTCATACCTTGAAAGATGTCTTTTTTATATTCAATCTTTTAAACTCAAGTTAACCAATGACGTCATATGACATTCCCGCGTTTTTATCAGTAGAAACTTCCAGAAAAGACTATTTTGTAACAAGGTCCATCTTAACATTTATCATCGTTAACAGCAAATTAGTTGTGGGGTGGCCTCTTTTTCCTTCGCTCTTTTAGATTTATAACCTCTTTTTCAACGACCTTCATTCTAATTTTTAAAAAGAAAATATTTAACTTTACGTTGTTTAACCAATGATGTCTTTTTTCGGGTACCTAAAAATTCCGAATAAACCGGGAAAAAAGACCTTGAAAGAGATTTTTAACCAATCGTGACGTCATAATTTGGGAATTTACAATTTTTATCGTCAATTTTCACTATAAAATCCATAAAAAAAGAGGTTCGGTGAACAAAAATGACCTTGAAAGGTCATGATTAACCATATGTGACGTCATTATACGGGAATCCTTCCTCTTTCCAAATTTTTTTTTTTTTAGATAGAAGTTTTGTTTAAAATAATTTTCAAAGGAACAACGTTAATTTATTTTGTCATTTATGATTATGACTAAACCGTGAAACAAAGACCTAGTAAGTGATTTTTAACTAATTGTGACGTCATAATATCGGATATACCAACTGTGACGTCATTATACGGGAATCCTTTCTCTTTCCAAATAAGTTTTTTTTTTATTAAAAGGAAAAACGTGATTTTTTGTCATTAATGATGGGCATAAATCAATTCTGAAGAATGTTACCGTTGGGAGGCGTAATTTATAACCGTTGGCAGATAACCGCCGGTGGTGGGGATGATAGATATTCGCCCTAAACACCCCAGATGTCACCCCTTTTCTAGAAAAAAAAATTCTGGCTCGTTTAGTATTTGTCCGAGTGTAAAGGCTAAGCGCATTGGTCAGCCATAAACGGGTTTACGGTTGAAAAATCAAAGTGGGGGCTTCAACGTTGATATTCCGAAAACGGCGACTTCCCAACTTCTATTCCAGTCACGGCCTCCTCGATAAATCCACGAATAAATCTCCCCTTTTGAGACTCCCCACAATTTCTAGAAACGGTGTCACTGTTCAACAATAAAATCTGTTTTTATGACGTCATCATTGGAGAAACTGGTTAACTGGAAACCCACGGAAAAGAGAATACGCCTGTTCAGAGTCCTTGATCAACGACCTACGGATTCAATAACGGGGGGGGGGGATCTCAGAGCAAGGGCTTAGACATAAAAGGATATTTTCTTTACCAATTTTCTATAAATCCGCTTTCTTCTATCCACTTTGAGTGAAAAGGAAAAAAAGAAAAGCCTAAAAAGAGGCGTTTTTTTTCGGCCTTTCCAATAAACTTGGGGTTTATGAGATGCCTTGTATTCCCACTCCATCAACACCGATTGACGGGGGGGGGGGGGGGTCGGAATTGAGAAATTCTATTCAGAGACATTCTGGAGTCCCTTGTACGACCTCAAATTGCCTTCGATAAAGCGTAGAAAAAAAAACTGATAAAATTAAAAATCCCCAAAAATTACGTCACAAATGGGGAAATTGGTGAACTCGTTTCCGTGTACTAAGTTAAAACAATTTTTTCCCCCTTAAAGTTTTTTTTTTTTTATACAGAGGAGTCATCGACTTTTGCGAAGCACGGCGACTATAATGTATTAGAAGTGGTGAAGGCTTTACAAGTAGGCCACTCTCTCAATAAAAACGTCGAGTAGACTTTTTTCAAGGCCTTTTCCCATTTTTTCCTACTTGAAAAAAAAAAGCATCAGTTGACAATCTAAAAATAAAAAAAGGTCGGCAGAAAAAATAAAAACTAGGCAAATGAACGAATGCTTCATTTTATTCCTGACCCTTCTTTCTTCCATTTTAACCCGTCTCCCTTTTTTATCAGTAAATCCCATTTCCTTTTTTTAAAGGATTGACTTTACCATTGGATTAGTCGGATTCGTCAAACCATTTTTTTTTTCAATCAATGATCCTTCTAACTTACAAAAAAATCATTTAAAAAAAATTCTCAGTTAACCAATTGGCAAAAGTGACGTCACAAAACGTCATTGGATCAACTTTGGTAAATAAAGTAGTAAGAGCGTAAAAAATTTGTCCTTTGGGCTCCCTGAGGGGAGGAAAAAAAAATTCATGAATTCCAAGTAGTATTCCCGATTCTACCCGCCACGATAAAAAATATACCCGAGTTATGAACTGTCAGAAGAAAAAAGAACGTTATTTAAAACTCCCGTCATAATTTGTAAATTTCAAGATCTTTTTTATATATTTTTTTTTCACCTCCGTTGATTACGCATATTATGACGTCAGAATTGGAAAAATTGGTTAACTACTATTGAACTTGAGTTTTAGTAGTTGTATTCATTGACGTAAAAATTCCCAAATAGTGACGTCACAATTGGTTAATTTCAAGGTATCGCCCAACTAGCTTTTAAAATTTGGTGAAACGAGTATTTATTTTTCCAACGTTGAGGATAATATTATTTAGGTTGAATTTGAAACTTGTGACCTCAAAAGCGTTAATCCAACCCCATCACAACCTAAAACCTTCTTAATTAATCCTCTCCCCCGCACTCTTCGTGAAAACTTGAATTTTCGTCATGGGGGAATTTAAAATTTAAATCACTCTCTGATTGAAGTGCATATGAATTCAGCATATGAAATTAAATTTAAGTTCAATATAAAAAGTTTTTTTGGAAGGTGAAAAATTTTTGCAAGTAAAATGAGGTTTTCTGTATCCGAAGACCTCTATTAGAAGAAGTCGGAATTCAGAGTTAGCTTAGATTCAAACTTTACAAAAGCATTCCTTGTTATATTCTCCATAAATTCCGTGGAAGCCTCATTTTAGGCGAAGTTTTGAAAAGGAAGGGGAAAAACGCGAGCATCCTGGACACCAGGACACTTGAAAATTCCAACAGTTTGAAATGTTTTCAGTTAACCAATTTCTCATTGCGTGTCGTCACATGAAGAATTGGTAATATTGGGTGCAAAGTCCAAATGAACAGAAAATGTGACAGAGATTTAATCGATTTTTAGGTACAAAGTCATTTTTATGAAATTTAGCGAAAACCATGGCATTTTTTGCAAAAAGGAGCGTTCACTATTTTATGTATGACATAGCCAACCTCTCTGGCGCCGCGGATGATGAACTTGATCCTCTCTGGCGCCACCAACGACGACCTTGAACCTCTCTGGCGCCGCCAACGACGACCTTGAACCTCTCTGGCGCAGCCAACGACGACCTTGAACCTCTCTGGCGCCGCCAACGACGACCTTGAACCTCTCTGGCGCCGCCAACGACGACCTTGAACCTCTCTGGCGCCGCCAACGACGACCTTGAACCTCTCTGGCGCCGCCAACGACGACCTTGAACCTCTCTGGCGCCGCCAACGACGGCCTTGAACCTCTGCTGCCCTTTAACCTTCTGGCACCGCCAACGACGGCCTTGAACCTCTGGCGGCCCTTAACCTCTCTGGCGCCGCCAACGATGACCTTGAACTCTCTCTGGCGCCGCCAACGATGACCTTGAACCTCTCTGGCGCCGCCAACGACGACCTTGAACCTCTCTGGCGACGCCAACGACGACCGTGAACCTCTCTGGCGCCGCCAACGACGACCTTGAACCTCTCTGGCGACGCCAACGACGACCGTGAACCTCTCTGGCGCCGCCAACGACGGCCTTGAACCTCTGGCGGCCCTTTAACCTTTCTGGCGCCGCCAACGACGGCCTTGAACCTCTGGTGGCCCTTTAACCTCTCTGGCGCCGCCAACGATGACCTTGAACCTCTCTGGCGACGCCAACGACGACCGTGAACCTCTTCGGCGCCGATAATGATGATCTTGAACCTTTTCGGCGCCGCCAACGATGACCTCGAAACCTTTTTAACGACACCTACGCTACCTCAGCTCCACCTAAAATCTTCTTCAAGTCCCCATTTTTCTCTCTAATGCTAAAAAAAGTACCTTTTGAAATTCCGCATTCCCCACGTGTTTTAATTGAAGGAAGATTTTCAACCATTGAAGCCATAACATCCACCTTTTATGTGCTCACACAAGGAGAAAACGATTAAACCCCTGAATGTCTCCTTTATTACCAACTCCCAAAGCCCTTTCTCCAACTCAACAATAGATGTAATACAATAAACATTTTTTTTCAGTTTTAATAATATTTTTGCAACCTGTCTTCAATTTTAATAGTGATTTTTATTTAGGGCGTCGATGGAATTTAAGGGTCAAAAAGTCAAAAGGTCGTGTTTTTTTAGATTCCAAAAAAAAATCGTTTTATCCACGTTTAAAATTCAATTTTCGAGATAAAGCACGTCCCTGACTTTCCGCGATAACTCACAAACTTCAACTGGAAAACTTGTAGATTTTACGAGACTTTAATTATTATTTAAAAATGGATTTTTTCTTAAATAAAAATAATAATTAGGAAAAATAGAAACAAAAATGGAGAGTTCTGTGAGGCTCCAATGAAATAGTCGCCTGAAAAATATGTTGGCGTCTAAAATTTTCTACTTTTTTCCTATTATCTCGAAAACCGTAGTTCAAATCAAAAAAATTATCTAAATAAAAAATATGGCTGATAAGATTTTACAACAATGTATTAATATGTTTTTGACGTAGAACAAATAGTTAAGGAGATATGAGACACGGAAGTTATATTTTGGAGGCTAACTGGTTCCCCCTCCTTTATAATTCTCCTCCTATACACTTCCCCCTCCTTGACTTTGAGGAATTTCCCATCGGGAGCAGCACCTTTTATTGAGGTATTAAATACGTTCTTACACAAAATCCATGAGAGATAGCGAATTTATGTATTGAACAAACTTTATTAGACACTTGTTACCTTTCAAATGAGCTTAGTAAGGACTCCGTCCGATTATTTGTTCTCGAGTTATCTTTGAAAAAAACACAAACATTTTCAGAGTTTTTTTTATTCTGATATCGTTCAATTTCTCCGATCGACGTACATTAATCCGAGAAGATTAAGGGATTAGAGGATGAATCTGAGACAAACCAGGTAAATCCCCCTTCTTCCTCCGACGGAAAATCCAATTTATTCCTTTTAATAAAGCCATAAATCCTCGACAACTTCCCGGACCGTTTGTCCTTTTTATTTCTTTTAATTTAGCGGACAATAAAGCAACTATTTTCATGAACAAAATAGGAATCCTACTCCCCCCCCCCCCCCCCCCCCCCCCGGATAAAATATTTTCCTCTGTTCATTTTTTCCCCTTTTTTTTCTGTTCATAATGGGAAGCATTGTTTTTGTTTAAAAATAAAAAAAGGTAGTAAATCCCGTTGAATTCTTCCCTATTTATTAAACATTTTTTTTAACTTCATTAGAGAATTGGTGTGATACCCTCCACGTCGGGTTTTGGGGAAGGGTCAAATCGAATATTGATCTTTACGGATCTCAACTTTGTCTGTGGTGCCGGCCGGCCGTAGCATTTTTGCCACACTTTACGGCCACAGTTTCCAACCGATTTTCACCAGATTATCACTAAATTTTCTTTAGTCGGTAAAAAGAAACAAACGAGGGCGATTTTTTAAGGAAAATATCGGAACGATATCGGAAGGAAAATATCGGATGAATATTATCCGATATATTGTTTTGTTTAAAAATAAAAAAAAGGTAGTAAATCCCGTTGAATTCTTCCCTATTTATTAAACATTTTTTTTAACTTCATTAGAGAATTGGTGTGATACCCTCCACGTCGGGTTTTGGGGAAGGGTCAAATCGAATATTGATCTTTACGGATCTCAACTTTGTCTGTGGTGCCGGCCGGCCGTAGCATTTTTGCCACACTTTACGGCCACAGTTTCCAACCGATTTTCACCAGATTATCACTAAATTTTCTTTAGTCGGTAAAAAAGAAACAAACGAGGGCGATTTTTGAATTTAAGGAAAATATCGGATGAACCGATATATCGGAAGGAAAATATCGGATGAATATTATCCGATATATCGGAAGGAAAATATCGGATGAATATTATCCGATATATCGGAAGGAAAATATCGGATGAACCGATATATCGGAAGGAAAATATCGGATGAACCGATATATCGGAAGGAAAATGTCGGATGAATATTATCCGATATCGGAAGGAAAATATCGGATGAACCGATATATCGGAAGGAAATATCGGATGAACCGATATATCGGAAGGAAAATGTCGGATGAATATTATCCGATATATCGGAAGGAAAATATCGGATGAATATTATCCGAATATCGGAAGGAAAATATCGGATGAATATTATCCGATATATCGGAAGGAAAATATCGGATGAATATTATCCGATATCGGAAGGAAATATCGGATGAATATTATCCGATATATCGGAAGGAAAATATCGGATGAATATTATCCGATATATCGGAAGGAAAATATCGGATGAATATTATCCGATATATCGGAAGGAAAATATCGGATGAATATTATCCGATATATCGGAAGGAAAATATCGGATGAATATTATCCGATATATCGGAAGGAAAATATCGGATGAACCGATATATCGGAAGGATAATATCGGATGAATATTATCCGATATATCGGAAGGAAAATGTCGGATGAATATTATCCGATATATCGGAAGGAAAATGTCGGATGAATATTATCCGATATATCGGAAGGAAAATATCGGATGAATATTATCCGATATATCGGAAGGAAAATATCGGATGAATATTATCCGATATATCGGAAGGAAAATATCGGATGAATATTATCCGATATATCGGAAGGAAAATATCGGATGAATATTATCCGATATATCGGAAGGAAAATATCGGATGAATATTATCCGATATATCGGAAGGAAAATATCGCAAATATCGGAAGGAGTAATTTCGGTAAGGAATATCGTATCGGATAAAATATCGGAAGGAAATATCGATAATCCGATATATCGGAAGTATCGCAACAACCCGAGTTCCAGCTCCAGACTAGTACTTTGATTTTTGGGTGAGCCGTCACGTTCGAGGGGTGTAACGCCCTAAGTCCTTTCGTTTTTTTGCGGATACTGAACGGATCCGTTTGTATATAAGTTGTTTGGAAAGGGGGAAGAAGGGGGATGGGGGGGGGGGTAAAAGACAAACCGGCCTCTCGGGAACTCTTGTCCCCGAGGCTGTCAACCACTACATCAACCCCAATTCCTCGAACCCACTAAATCAAGTTATACAACTTTTACCCCCTCCACCCCTTTTTATACGGCGACCGATCGGTTTTCTTTATTTCAAGGGCTTAAAAAACCGGCGAAAAGAGAGTTAAGGGAAAGGTTTTCGTAAATTATAAACAATTATCTCCTTTAATTAAAATCAATTACTGATACAGCTCCCCCCTACTCCCTTTTAAGGGCAAATGAGACCGCGTGAGGGCTACAAATTACCCTCGAACGCGAGGTGACCTCAAATAAGGTAACGAGGTAACCTACAAATCACCCCCCACCCCTCAAGTTACGTCCCTGTAATTATTACCGCTAATGGGATTTGAAACCACATAAGTCCGAAACTTTTTTTATCCCCCACCACACCGGTAAAAAATATGGTTGAGATATCCGCAATAAATTAAAACCAGGGGAGGAAACAGAAAAAAGGAGGTCCATTTCTGAGGAACAACCCACGCATCCACTGACCTGAAAAAAAAAAACTCCCTAGCCTTCAAAAGAGAAAAAAAAGCTTCCACTTGAAAGTCATACACAGCACAGTTTTAATTAGATAAAAATATCTTAATTGAAATAAAAAGTTATGAATGCGATTTTGATTTAATTAAAGTTTTTAACTAATTAAAAAAAGATTGATTGGTGGGGCAATAGGGGGACGGCCCTTATTTCCTGTTCAAAATGGCACCCGGAATCCCCCGGGGGGGGGGGGGGATGTTTTCCCATTTCCGGAGAACATATGGCGACTTAATAGGCTAGAAAAACTGGGCTAGATGATAGGAGGCACCATGAGGTTCACTGATGGTTATAATGGATGACGTCAGAGTTCTTCAAGGTTATTAGAGATGTCCACGTGATACCCGGGTGTCACAATAACTTCTTTAAGGAAATTAAAAATAAACTCCGTTAAGGAAGTTAAAATTCCACATTGTAATTTGCCAGTCGTCTCATTGTTAATTTGGTGACGTCAAAGTAAGTGAAAATGGTGTAGTGTGACGCCTCAGTCTGATTCACCTTAGCTCCTGGAGTTTCCACTTCAATCGACCTAACTCACTCATAAAAAGTGAAAACTCTTCGTGGTGGGATCAACTTAAATCTGCTTAGAGTACCGCACCGAAACCCCTTAAATTTCCCATCCTCTAAACGAGACTTTTCAGTTTAATCGTTTTTTCAACCAACCCATCTCACCCATAAACTAATTAGCTTTTCCTTCACATCGAATATTAACAAGGAGTACGTCATTCGACCTTTACGACTCGTCGTAATTTTATTTAACTTTTAAGGAAAATTACTTTTTTTTTTCTAAAAAAAAGACAACACTGATCCTTTACTTAGATCTTTTAAGTATACAAAACGTTTATTAGGGGTCTAAATTGGAGTTGTGGCCAAGTTTTAAAGTGTGGAAGGGACTTTCGAGGGGGAAGTTTATCCCGCGATCTTCAACTTTTCTTTCGCCACCCGGATTCGAATGAAAACTAGATAAAAGAAAATAGCTTTTTTTTTGTTTTAAAACTTATGATAAATTCAGGATTCTAAGTTATAAGTGGTAAAGGAAGGGAATTTTACAATTTCCTGCGAGAATTCGTTAGCCAAGGGATCCTACATGCGTGGGATCATTTCCGTAACTTAACCGCCCGTTAAAAAATTTAACCGGTCCACGAAGTAAAGAGCGAAAATTTAACAGGCCCGTGAAGTAAAGGGCAAAAATTTAACCGGTCCGTCAAGTAAAGGGCAAAAACTTAACCGCCCGTTAAAACGTTAACCGGCCCGTTAAGTAAAGGGCAAAAAATTTAACCGACCCGTCAAGTAAAGGGCATAAACTTAACCGGCCCGTTAAGTAAAGGGTAAAAACTTAACCGCCCGTTAAAAAATTTAACCGGCCCGTTAAGTAAAGGGCAAAAATTTAACTGACCGTTAAAAAAATTAACTGGTCCGTTAAGTTTTTTTTTCTTAAGTAGGGAAGGGGCGCTAAGTATTTTCCTCCTCTAAGGGGGCGCAGGCTTCAAAAAGGTTGAGAAACACTGGTTTAGAGTGAAGCCGGTTATGACGTAAAGCTGGTTAGTTGCCTTAACAGGGCTACAGCGACCCTAAGAATTTTTGATCCTATGCTTTGTTGGTGTCTTTTAATGTGCTTTCGGGGTCTCTAAAGCGATTGGTGGTGTCTAAAATACGACAGTGCGAACGTTCAGGCGTATTACCTAAATAACAAAATAGTAAATCATAAAAAAAAAAATACGCTTACCTGCGAAGTGAGAAACGCTAGCGAGGACTTCCAACATTTTCTTTTCGACTAAAATTTCCCTTTTTTTCACTACCCGCCGGAGAAAAAGGACGATTTCAGTCTGTATGCTCATTTCAGACTTTTAGTCTCTTCGATTCGGCAGCAAATCAGTCTTCAACGTTTCATTCGGTTTAAGTAAAAGAAAAAAAATTTCTACCAGCCTTCCACGCGAACTCTACGACAGGTACAGAAAAGACCGCTATCAAAAAGTACTAATCTGTCAGAAAACATATTCAAGAAATTAGCGAAAAAAAAGGGTATTTTTATGTTAAAAACGTCTTTTATTGGCAACAGTGGCAACACTAGTAAAAAGTGTTTCCTTAAATAAAATGTGTAGAAAAGTAACAGAAAATACAATAAATTTCAAATAAACTTACATTTTGAAGGGCGGATGGCCGAAATTCAAAATTGAGAACAGAAAGGGACGCGAAGGAGACCAAGACGCCATTTTGACCTAACCACTGCTGCCAACCTTTTCGACCATAAAATGCAAAAATATCCAATTTTAAGTATATAGTAAAATATACACACAACACATGACAACACATTCACAAATATGTTTACGCTTAAAATTAAGCAATTAAGTACACTCGGCGTTTTGAGATTTTCCGCGCCTTTTTTTCCTGTGATAACTGATAAGTGATAACTGATAACATTTTATTCCAAATAAAGAAACCAAAACAATAATTTTTTTAACAGTTTGAATAGTAGGAACATTTTTATTTATTTACTTTTAAAATATGTATTCGTACAGTGTGAATCTTTTTGTACTTTATGGTCGAGAAGGCTGTGGTTGGCAGTGGTTAGTTCAAAATGGCGTCTTGGTCTCCTTCGCGTCCCTTTCTGTTCTCAATTTTTTTTCTGTTCTCAAGGCCATCCGTCCTTCAAAATGTAAGTTTTTTTTTCAAATTTATTGTATTTTATGTTACTTTCTACCCATTTTATTTGTTTTGAGCGAATTTTTTTTAGAAAAGTAACATAAATAAAATCCGTCTCCCCCCACCCCCTCGAACACTTTAATTCCTTAACTTTTTTTTTATGATTATCATCCCTTTTTCTTGTATGTATTTGAGATAAAAATATCCACGCATTCTACAGTATAAATGTTAAACTTGTTTTTTGACAGCAATTCACTTAAATTTTTTCAGAAAACGGTTTTTCCCAAGGTCACCTTCACCCCCCCACCCCCCGCCTAACACCCCTTAAGAAATTATGGTTTTACCCTCCATGAACGGTTTTTAGGGAAGTATCTTCGAAACCCGCAAAGGGAAACTGATTAGAGATCTCAGCAGATCACGAGGTTGTCTTTTGTGCCGGCAGGCCGTCGCCAAGTTTTCGGCTGGCTTGACGGCCGTAATTTCCATCCGATTTTCACCATATTTTTACAGATTGTTCCTTTTTTAATTTTCTAGCTTGTGACGAGAGCTTTTTTGAAATTCGCCAAAGGCGGAGAAATGCCCGTCTAAAAGATCACATTTATCGGCCACCTTTTCCCCCGCTATTTCCATCCGATTTTCACCAAATTTTCAAAGAATCTTCCTTTTTTAGGTTTTTAGGATTTGGCGATAGGATTTTTGAAATTTGTCAAAATGGCGGAGTCTGTCTTTTCGACAGACTTGTCGAATTCTTCTTTCTATGCCAGTTCTTGAACTTCAGTTCACAAAGCCTAGAAACAGCATTTCTAGGCCCTTCTTTTCAGAAACATGGCATTTGCAGGCCATTCTCTTTAGAACTATGGCATTTCTAGGCCTTTTTCTTTAGAGCTATCGCCATTTCGGGGCCCTTCTCTTAAGAAATATGGCATTTCTAGTCTACTTAGAGCTATGGTATCTCTAGGCCCTACTCTTTAGTGCTATGGCATTTCTAGGCCTTTTAGGTTTTGTTCGCTCAAACACAACTTTTTCCGGCTGATGTAAAAGGATTTTTGCGAGGCGGGGTGTTTTTTTACACGGGGTGTTTTTTGTGGGGTACGATTAGTGCGAACCGTTCAGGCGTATTTACCTAAATAACAAAATAGTAAATCATAAAAAAAAAAAAAAATACGCTTACCTGCGAAGTGAGAAACGCTAGCGAGGACTTCCAACATTTTCTTTTCGACTAAATATTTCCCTTTTTTTTCACTACCGCCGGAGAAAAGGACGATTTCAGTCTCTGTATGCTCATTTCAGACTTTTTAGTCTCTCTTCGATTCGGCAGCAAATCAGTCTTCAACGTTTCATTCGGTTTAAGTAAAAGAAAAAAAAATTCTACCAGCCTTCCACGCGAACTCTACGACAGGTACAGAAAAGACCGCTATCAAAAAGTACTAATCTGTCAGAACACATATCAAGAAATTTAGCGAAAAAAAAAAGGGTATTTTTATTAAAACGTCTTTATGGCAACAGTGGCAACACTAGATAAAAAGTGTTTCCTTAAATAAAATGTGTAGAAAAGTAACAGAAATACAATAAATTTCAAATAAACTTACATTTGAAGGGCGGATGGCCGAAATTCAAAATTGAGAACAGAAAGGGACGCGAAGGACCCAAGACGCCATTTTGACCTAACCACTGCTGCCAACCTTTTCGACCATAAAATGCAAAAATATCCAATTTTAAGTATATAAAATATACCACAACACATGACAACACATTCACAAAATATGTTTTACGCTTAAAATTAAGCAATTAAGTACACTCGGCGTTTTGAGATTTTCCGCGCCTTTTTTCCTGTGATAACTGATAACATTTTATTCCAAATAAAGAAACCAAACAATAATTTTTTTAACAGTTTGAATAGTAGGAACATTTTTATTTATTTACTTTTAAAATATGTATTCGTACAGTGTGAATCTTTTGTACTTTATGGCGAGAAGGCTGTGGTTGGCGGCAGTGGTTAGTTCAAAATGGCGTCTTGGTCTCCTTCGCGTCCCTTTCGTTCTCAATTTGAATTTTCGGCCATCCGTCCTACAAAATGTAAGTTTTTTTTTTTTCAAATTATATTTTATGTTACTTTCTACCCATTATTTTTTTTGAGCGAATTTTTTTTAGAAAGTAACATAAATAAAATCCGTCTCCCCCCCCCACCCCCTCGAACACTTTAATTCCTTAACTTTTTTTTTATGATTATCATCCTTTTTCTTGTATGTATTTGAGATAAAAATTGAGATAAAAATATCACGCATTCTACAGTATAAATAAACTTTGTTTTTTTGACAGCAATTCACTTAAATTTTTTCAGAAACGGTTTTCCCAAGGTCACTTCCCCCCCCACCCCCACCCCCCTAACACCCCTAAGAAATTGGTTTTACCCTCCATGGAACGGTTTTAGGGAGTATCTTCGAAACCCGTAAAGGGAAACTGATTAGAGATCTCAGCAGATCACGAGGTTGTCTTTTGTGCCGGCAGGCCGTCGCCAAGTTTTCGGCTGGCTTGACGGCCGTAATTTCCATCCGATTTCACCCATATTTTTACAGATTGTTCCTTTTTTAATTTTCTAGCTTGTGACGAGAGCTTTTTTTGAAATTCGCCAAAATGGCGGAGAAATGCCCGTCTAAAAGATCAACATTTATCGGCCACCTTTTCCCCCGCTATTTCCATCCGATTTTCACCAAATTTCAAAGAATCTTCCTTTTTAGGTTTTTAGGATTTGGCGATAGGATTTTTTGAAATTTGTCAAAATGGCGGAGTCTGTCTTTCGACAGACTTGTCGAATTTCTTCTTTCTATGCCAGTTCTTGAACTTCAGTTCAACGAAGCCTAGAACAGCATTTTCTAGGCCCTTCTTTTCAGAAATATGGCATTTGCAGGCCATTCTCTTTAGAACTATGGCATTTCTAGGCCTTTTTCTTTAGAGCTATCGCCATTTCGGGGCCCTTCTCTTAAGAAATATGGCATTTCTAGTCTACTTTCTTTAGAGATGGTATCTCTAGGCCCTACTCTTTAGTGCTATGGCATTTCTAGGCCTTTAGGTTTTGTTCGCTCAAAATCGAGTCTTGGTCCTTAGTAGATGAAAAAATAATCTTCCCTTCATTTTTTTCCCCTTAGGTATACCGGGTGATTTCTGTGGACTCTTTTGTCTCTGAAACGTTTCCCCAATCGCCCTTTTCACAATCGCCATATTGTTTTCGATTTCTTTTGTCCCCCCCCCCCCCCCCCGAGAAACTCCATTAACACGATTAATTATCCTCGTCATTTTTTTTATTTCTCTGTCAGGACAGGAAATTAAAAACTCGGAAAAAAAATTCAGATTTGGCATAAATCATAAAAGGTCTTTCAGATTCTGACGTTAATTAATCTTAATATTTTTTTTTTTGTCCTCTATTGTCGTTTGACAAAATAAAACAAAATATCAAAGAGGACTTGAAGAGGAGGAAATTTTTTTTTTTTGCACTTCTCTTTTATTTACTCAAAGAATCCTATGGGCAAGGAGTGGGGGAAAAGGGATTGAAGGGGTGAGAGTGGGGGGCGTGGGGGGAGGTCTTGTTTAAAACAAAGTTAATCATTTCAAGCTTCGGTTAAGTTTTGAGTTTTCCTTTTCTAAACGTCCGCCAGAAAAAAAAGAAGAAAAAAAAAAGATTAAAACTAAGTGATTAAAATTGTCAATTTAAAAACCCTGTAATTTTCAAAAATTAAACATAAATTGGGATCTTAAGCTAAAGAAACTATAAAATTGAGGTTTATGGCTTGAAATTAATATTTTTTAGTAGATTGAGCCTTTCTACTAAATTAAATCGTGGCTACAAAATACATATTTTTTTCATAAGTTTTTTTTTTTCTTTTCCCATTTCAATATTTGGACACGTCTGAAAGTACTGGTTTGAAGAGCTTCCAACGAAAACTTCCTTAAAGAGAAGTAGCTATATAGGAGGGGGAAGTATAGCGAGGGGGACGTAAAACGTAGGGGAAGTATATGGGAGGGGAAGTATATGGGAAAAGGAAGTTTAAGTGAGGGGTAGTATAACACATAAAATGAAATAAATAAAATAAAATTTTCCTGTTTTTTGTTATTTTTTTTTCAAAAATTTTTAAATTTTTTTTTTCGAAAATTTTTTAAGTGCCAACGTAGAAATAATGGGCTCTTTGGCGTAATGGGTAGAAGTATGAAATTTCTCCCTACTAAAAAAAATATAAAAAGTGGCAATTTTTTTACACCAAAAATTCTTAAAAAATATAAGGAGGAATTGGTAAAAATCGGATTAACGGTTCGGCCGCAGGGAATTTTTAAAATTTCAAACAGACATATCTCCGCCATTTTTTCGAAATTAAAAAAATTCTTTTCACCGGCTAAAGAAATTTGTGTGAAAATTTGGTGAAAATCTGATGAAAACTGTGGGCGTAAAGTGTTCCGGAAAGGACGGCCGGCCGGCACCACAGACAGTGAGATCGATAATCAATTCGATTGACACTCCGTGGTCTGGAAGATCACAATAACTTCTTTAAGGAAGATTTAAAAAAAAAAAAACTTCCCCTTCTGTTATACTTCCTCTTTTCTAAGCATTTTTCAATGTTTGGGGTGGGGGTGGGGGATGAAAAGCCCTTTCACTGTGAAAACCTCGTGTTCGTTTCTACCTCTGGGTCTGTTAATTTGTCAGGGGATTTGCCAACCCCCTCCCCCTCCAGCATAAAAGTTGGACCGAAACCAACAACTGAAATTCACCCTAATTGAACAATTTTAGAACTAAAAAAAATTTGTTTTTTTGAAAAATTTTTTGATCTTTTTGTACCTGTCACGTCCCGTAATTTTGTTTTTTTTTTTTTCGTCGCGAAAAGATTTGTACTGATCCGAACTCGCCCCATTCTTAAAAAATATAAGTAATTGGTGTTGGTGAAAATCGACGAACGGTTCGGCCGCAGCGAATTTTTTAAATTTCAAACAGACATATCTCCGCCATTCTTTCGAAATTCACAAATCGCCCTCGTTAGTTTTTTGTTCACCGACTAAAGAAAATTTGGTGAAAATCGGTTGAAAACTGTGGCCGAAAAGTATGGAAAAATGCTACGGCCGGCCGGCACCACAGACAAAGTTGAGATCGGTGAAGATCAATTTTCGATTTGACCCTTCCCTAAAACCCGACGTGGAGGGTATCACAATTACCTCTTTAAGGAAGTTAAAAATTACTTGACGTATTTATTTTGTTTTGTTTTATTTATTATTATTTTCAAAATTATTAGAATTGTTTTATACATGTTAAGTGATGATCCAATGTGATTTTAGCCCTTAACCCTCGGACCTTTTTTTTAAGGGCCTATTAAGTGTCACCTTTCCTTGTTGTTATTCCGCTCGGGATTGTTTATCCGACGTTTGGAGAATCCCTTTTCGGGGATCGCTGGTGCTTTTGAAAAGGTGAGAGAGGGGGGGGGCTGTTTGCGTTTGGGCCCACATCGTTGGTTCGTGGTCAATATTGGTTTACCTCAAAGTGGCCACCCTTCAAAAACCACTTTTTTTTCCCCACTTTCCTTCACCTTTTGCTAATTTTTTTTCCTTCAGATTTTTCAATTAAAAAGTTTTGATAAATACGTATATCAATCTCGAAAGAAAGGGTTTATTAATCATCCAGAATTAAGTGAGGGTGGGGATGAAAAAATAGTGTTAAAACTTGGAAGGGTCCAATCAGAAATTGATTAATAATGGAGGCTCGTCTACCGGAAGTTTCACATCTCGGGATAAAATGGAAATTTAATATTTTACAATGTTTAAAAAACCCCGAAAAATGGGAGTTTTCAAGTAAAAAATGATGAGGAGAACGTATGAGTTGTCATTTATCCTTTACAGAGTGGTCCAAAACGCCTGAGACCTCTTCCAATCGATTTAAAAGGGCTAAAAACTTATGTATCGATACCCACAAGGTAGGGTTAAGTCGAACTAGAGTAAAGAATGACGTAAAGCTGTTTAAATGAATCTGTTTTCATCTTACAAATAAATGACAGGGTTTCGTTTACTTATTAACTTCCTTAAAGAAGTTATTGCGATACCCTCGACGTCGGGTTTTTGGGGAAGGGTCTTCGAATATTGATCTTTACCGATCTCAACTTTGTCTGTGGTGCCGGCCGTCCGGTCGTCCGTAGCATTTTTTCCGGAACACTTTACGGCCACAATTTTCATCCGATTTTCACCAAAATTTCTTTAGCCGGTGAAGAAGAATGTAACGAGGGGGATTTTTGAATTTCGAAAAAATGGCGGAGATATGTGTTTGAAATTTTAAAAAATTCGCTGCGGCCGAACCGTTAATCCGATTTTCACCAAATTTTCACCAATTACTCCTTATATTTTTAAGAATTTTTGGTGCAAAAAAATTGCCACTTTTTAATTACTATTTTATTAGTAGGGAGAAATTTCGTACTTCTACCTTTACGAGAGGCACATCCCTAGGCCAAAGAGCCCATTATTTCTACCTTGACACTTAAAAAATTTTCGAAAAAAGAACTTAAAAATTTTTCAAACAAAAAAAAAAAAAAAAAAAAAAAAAAAAAAAAAAAAAAAAAAAACCGGAAAATTTTCCGAAAAAAAAAAAAAAAAAAAGGAAACCCGGAAAATTTTTATACTTTCCTCCCTACTACATCCCTTCCTTTATACTTCCTACTCGTTATACTTCCACTCCGTTATACTTCCCCCTCCGTTACTTCCCACTCCGTTATACTTCCCCCTCCGTTATACTTCCCCTCCCATATACTTCCCCTCCGTTATACTTTCCCCATATACTTCCCCCTCCGTACTTCCCTCCCATATACTTCCCCTCCGTATACTTTCCCTCCCATATACTTCCCCCTCGTTATACTTCCCCTCCCATATACTTCCCCCTCGTTATACTTCCCCTCCGTTATACTTCCCCCTCCGTTATACTTCCCTCCCATATACTTCCCACTACGTTATAATACCCCTCCTATATGTTACTTCTCTTAAGGAAGTTCCCGTCGGGGCCAGCTCCAGACTAGTACTTTTAATACTTAAGAATTTCTTAAACTTAAATAACTTCAATAGTTCATATACATAACTTTAATATACACTTTGTCCCACAAAAAATAGTACACCAATTTCACCGAATATGACGTCATCAATAAATGACGACATGAACGGATTACTCTGGAAATTTGGTTGTTTTTATATATGACGTCAATAAATGAGACGACATGAACGGATTACTCTGGAATTGGTTGTTTTATGGTCCGATTTAATCTGGACCTCATCATTCCTTAGCTTCAATATATAGTACTTTGTCCCAAAAAAATATACACACCAATTTCACCGAATATGACGTCTTCAATAAATGAGACGACATGGTCTTAAAAAACGGATCAGCTGGATATTTGGTTGTTTTTATATCCAGGTCCGATTAACCTGGACCTCATCATTCCTTAACTTCAATATACACTTTGTCCAATAAAAAAAAATACTGTACACCAATTCACCGAATATGACGTCATCAATAAATGAGACGACATGGTCTAAAAAACGGATTACGTTTGAAATTAGGTTCTTTTTATACCCAGGTCCGATTAAACGTGAACAATTTCGTCCAAAAAGCGAGTGAATGGCGAATTTTTTAAAAGGGAATTAATTCTAAATTACAGAGGGAAGGCTCAGAGGGAATTTCGGGCAGTCCCCACAATCGAATTAGAATGGCCAAAAATGTATCTTTTGATACCCCACACGGTATAGGTAGAAGTGGAGTTGGTTAAGAATGATGTATAGTGTAAAACGGGGCTACAGCGACCCGATTTTTTGATCTCAGATATTCCATGTTGGGTGTCTCTTAATATGTTTTGGGGTGTCTAAAGCGATTGGTGGTGTCTAAAATACGATAGGGCGAACCGTTCAGGCGATTGGTGAGGACGCAGTTTTTCCCAAAGAAATTTACGTTTTACCACCGAATTTGTACTCGGAAAATGTTCGCACTGTTCCTCATTGAACCGAATATTTGTTTACGACCCTATTTCATAATTTTATGGATTTTTCATGTATAGTTTTTGAAAACTTATGAGAAGCTAAATTGAATGAAAATCATGAAAGAGAGTAATCCAGTTAATGGGGCCATTCAGAGGGATCTCGAACATTTAAATTTTGTTCATTGATTATTCATAAATCTCTCGCTTTTTCATAAAAAAAAAAAAAAAAAAAAAAAAAAAAAAAAAAAAAAAAAAAAAAAAGGACAGATTGTTAACCGTTCACCAAGGGTTGATTTTTTTTTCTTTTTTTTTTTAGAATTCAAACCCCAGGGATCGACCTGGTGATTAAACTTTCCACTTTCCCGTAAATCACCGTCAGGGAAAATGGCGAGGGAGAAAAAAAAACGTTAGAGCCTTCCCTCTGTAATTTAGAATTAATTCCCTTTTAAAAAATTCGCCATTCACACGCTTTTTGGACGAAATTGTTCACGTTTAATCGGACCTGGGTATAAAAAGAACCTAATTTCAAACGTAATCCATTTAAATTGGTGTACAGTTTTTTTTTATGGGACGTAGTGTACATTGAAGCTCAGGAATGATGAGGTCCAGGTTAAATCGGACCTGGATATAAAAACAACCAAATTTCCAGAGTAATCCGTTCATGTCGTCTCATTTATTGATGACGTCATATTCGGAGAAATTGGTGTACTATATTTTTTTTTTTATTGCACAAAGGGTATATTGAAGCTTTTCTCGAAGGGGATGATGAGGTCGAAGTATGTGGCTCACGTAGGTCGCTCGAGTTGCACCTCCAATCCAATTATTATTCTGAACATGGCAACTTCTCTGTCGCATCTCAATTTTTAAGGATTCGTAGAAAAGAAAATACAAAAATTGAGGCTTTAAACAAAACAATCCAAAAAATAGGCCCACATTTCAGGAAGCTTTATAATCTCTCGGGAAACTTCACTTTCTTTTATTTTTTAAGGACTCTCCGCCTTGAAAACTCAACGATTTAAATTTAGTACAACTATTAGTTGATAAACTTTGCTTGTTTTTAACTAGAAAAATACTAAGTTTATCTGTGTTAAATCTTCACGCTAAGTGAAATTGGTGCACTGGCCTAAAACGTTTGCCTTTGGTTTTTCTTTTTTATTATAAAAAATCTTTCTATCTTAAATAAATTGAATGTCAATCCCAATAGTCTTTGAGTAGTTACTTAAAGCGTCGTATTCAATTTGTCCGGAATAAGGTTTATTTAAGAGAAAGAAAAAAAAAAAAAAGAAAAAAGAATTTAAGGATGGGGATTTCTTGTTTCCTGAATAAAATACTCGAGTGACAAAAGGGACTTTTTTTTTCTTTTTCTTTCTGTCGGGTAACAAGTTCACCCTTTTCGTATCTTCGGGGAGCCAATTAATTTTCTTTTTTCGCACCCGTGTAGGCCAAAAGAGGTGCCAACTCGGTATATTGAAGCTTTTCCTCGAAGGGGATGATGAGGTCGAAGTATGTGGCTCACGTAGGTCGCTCGAGTTGCACCTCCAATCCAATTATTATTCTGAACATGGCAACTTCTCTGTCGCATCTCAATTTTTAAGGATTCGTAGAAAAAGAAAATACAAAATTGAGGCTTTAAACAAAACAATCCAAAAAATAGGCCCACATTTCAGGAAGCTTTATAATCTCTCGGGAAACTTCACTTTCTTTTATTTTTTAAGGACTCTCCGCCTTGAAAACTCAACGATTTAAATTGAGTACAACTATTAGTTGATAAACTTTGCTTGTTTTTAACTAGAAAAATACTAAGTTTATCTGTGTTAAAATCTTCACGCTAAGTGAAATTGGTGCACTGGCCTAAAACGTTTGCCTTTGGTTTTTCTTTTTTATTATAAAAAATCTTTCTATCTTAAATAAATTGAATGTCATCCCAATAGTCTTTGAGTAGTTTACTTAAAGCGTCGTATTCAATTTGTCCGGAATAAGGTTTATTTAAGAGAGAAAGAAAAAAAAGAAAAAAGAATTTAAGGATGGGGATTTCTTGTTTCCTGAATAAAATACTCGAGTGACAAAAGGACTTTTTTTTTCTTTTTCTGTCGGGTAACAAGTTCACCCTTTTCGTATCTTCGGGGAGCCAATTAATTTTCTTTTTTCGCACCCGTGTAGGCCAAAAGAGGTGCCAACTCGTGTAATTGGCCGTTCGGAAAACGAGGGCTGAAAAGAGACGCCCGAGAAACTCGTCTCGAATAAACGTTTTTGAGGGGAAAAAATTAGGTTGATGCCGAAGAAATCAGGTTTCGACGCCCAATCAACTCTACGGAAAACGACTTTAGACGATTCGAAGACCACAAATTTAATCCTCACCTTCTTATAACAGTAATAAAACTGACAAAATGATTTTTTTAAATCTCTCTTGGACAGTTCACGAATTTCTCCAAATATGACGTCATCAAATCAATTACTTCAGTGACTTAGACGACCCGGAAAGAAACCTCCCAATTTTCCTAAATTAGTGACGTCATAATAACGGAATTGGTGAACTGCCGAACGGTTTGTTTCCGATATTCTTTGATTCAATGACGCAATAGTTGGGGAAATTGGTTAACTTTGATCAATTGTTTAAAATAATTAGGATTTTTTTTTTTCGAAAAAAAATTCCTAATTTTTCAAAAAATTATGGAAATTCTCCATTCCCCCTACTATGACAACTAGCAATAAAAATAATAATATAACAGATCTGAAATAATCCGTAAAAATCCTATTTTTTTAAGAATTTTTTGTAGTTCACCAATTTCCCTTAACATGACTTCATCAAATTAACAATGAAACAACACGGTTTTTACTAAAAAAAATCATAGTTTTTTTTAACAATTGATCAAAGTTATCCAATTTTCCCCAACTATTGCGGCATTAAAAATAAAAGAATATCGGAAACGTTCGGCAGTTCACCAATTCCGCTTATTATGACGTCATAAAATTATCAATGAAACAACAAGCTATTTGACTCCGATGACTCGGAAGAAACCGCGAAATTCCTCACAATTTTTCGCAGTTCACCAATTTCTCCTAATATGACGCCATCAAACTAAGTAGACTTTATTGAAAAATAAAAACTAAGCAAGAAACTCGTTTACATTATAAATTGTCCCAATAAATTTTCTACTTAAGGTCGTAAAAATTCTAATTTACCAGAACTCCCATCTTGAGCTAATTAATTTAGGGTTTGTATTTAGAAAGGTTAACGTTTTTAAAGGCCTCTCAGAAGGAGGCGACTTTATCAAGATTAGGGAGAATTTATGGACATTTTCTTGTTTATTTCGATTAAAAAGATGTCGGTGGAGGGATAGAAAACCTTTTTCTCCCAACCTCAGGGGACTCTGGTATTGATTCGAAGATGTCCAGGTGTCACAACCAATCCCCATGTGGTCTCTGATTGAACTCTTTAGGCCCAATCCGTTTTTCTTCAACAAAAAGATTAAAAAAACAATGTTGTCTGATGACGTACAAATGGTGTATGGAAAATTTAAGACTTTTTTTTATTTTAAACGTGTAGGGATCATTTATCACACGTGTCGGGCGACGAACAAATTAGAACGTTTTGCGTGTTTTTGTCTTCCTGAGAGATTAGTGTTTCCCTAACTTTCGTGTCCGTACATTACGAACATAATGCGAAGGTGCACCAATTTCTCTTAATGTGACGTCATCCAATTAGTAATGAGACATCATAAGAAACGGCAGGGACAGCCACAGCCTTCTTAACTGTAGCGCCAGTGGGCAGGTTTTGAGTAGTATTCGAAGGTCCTCAAACTCTTTTGAGTTTTTATTTTATTTTTACGATTGAAAACAACTGGAAAAATCGGTGTTTGACCGGACCAATTGATGCGTTAAAAGAGAGTGGAGAGTTAACGGGAGAAGGGCTGGAGTTATTTTTTTCAGCTGAAGTGAAAAAAAAAAATGCCTTCAAGGGTCCTCCGAGGATGGACAAAAAGGACCAATTAGAGGACAAATAGGGAGAACAAAAATATATTTAAAAAATAAAAGTAAAATACAGTGCTATCATCGCTAATTTGATGACGTCATATTAAGTGAAATTGGTTAATAATCCTGGGGGGGAAAAAATTCGTGGCTTTTTTAAATCCATGAGAAGTAATTGGAAACAAAGCAATCGCGAAAAAATTGATTAAACAGTGGGGGGGGGGGGGGGGGTGAATTTGTCCCTTATCTTTTATTTTCACCCTCTGAATTTTCCGTTTTATTTTGGCCGTGAGAACCCCACCAGATTTCGATATACAGTATCCGACCGAGTGGATTCTGATGGACTACACAGAAATATAGGCAGAAGTTGAGGAAAAAAGCATCAGTTCACCAATTTCTCTTAGTATGACGTCATCGGATTAATGGGACAGCATGCTTGTATGAAAGAGAAAGTGATTTCAAACCGCTTAGGCACTGGGATATCTAAAACTACGTGCTATTAGAATCAAACGTTTTAAATAGAACAAAAAATGGGGGAAAAAATGGAAATTCGGGGGAAAACCGCAGTTCACCAATTTCGCTCAATGTGACGTCATCAGATTAATGAGACAGCATGGTTTTTACTTGAAAGAGAATATGATTTTCCAATATGATAGAATTTCCTTTCGGCCCTTCAATATCCACAATTAGGTATTACCGTTTGGACTAAAATTAGCTTTTTTTTTTTAAAAAAGGCGGAAGTTCAAATAAAGCATCAGTTCACGAATTTCGCTGGATATGACGTCATCAGATAAATGAGACAGCACGGTTTTTACTTGAAAGAGAATAAATTTTCCAATATTATAGATTTCCTTTCGGCACTGGAATATCCACAACTACCTACAGTACACAAGTACTACCTTTTAGATTAAAATCTCCATGAAAATTAGGTTTTTAAAGGATTTAAATATAGAAGGTTAAAAGTACATATTTGATGACGTCATGATATTAGTAAATGGTGAACTTAAATTTTTTTTAAAAGAAATCCTATGCTTTTTATAAAATTCTAGATAAAAGGCCTTTTAGAAAGGAGATTTTACGTTGGAACTTAACAAAGGATGGATTATAAAATGTCTCAAGAGTTTAATTTCTTGCTCATTTAGAAATACTCTTCAGTCTTCACACATCCTTTGTATCTTCTTCCGTTTTATATTATTTACCAAGGCACTAATCAACCTTTCGCTTCTCTAAGCGTTTTTCGGGGGTTTTGAAATGAAAAGGGGGTTGGAACAGGGCGAGGATTAATGTTTGACAATTACTTTCTAATGACGGCAACCGCCTCACTTTTCAAACAACCCGCCGCCATCAACCCCATTTTCAGGGTGTCTGGGGGGGGGGGGGTCTAAAAAGATACAGCTGTAGAAGACCTTAATCTTATAGGGGTATGCGGGTTTCCGGGCTTTCGGAAGCAATAAAAGTTTCTGCTGTTTGTCACCGGGAGTCGCTTCAGGCGACTTTTATTGCGTATCTTCCCGGAACTTGATTTACTCCTTTCAATCAACTCGTAGTACCTCAAAACGTCGACTTTATTAAAAACACCCACAAAACAAAAGAAACGGGCGGAAGAAACGAAATCCAACCGAAATTCCTGGCTAAATTGGATTTGACATAGAAATGGGAACTAGTTAAATGATTAATTTCAACCTAAAAAGTTGGAAAATCACCGTAGAAACTATGCGGTCTCATTAATCTGATGACGTCATATCAAGCGAAATGAACTAATGCTTTGTCCTGAAGTTCCGCTTTTAACTTCCTTAAAGAAGTATTGTGATACCCTCCACGTCGGGTTTTTGACCCGTAGGATAAATTCGAATATGGATCTACGCCGATCTCAACTTTGTCTGTGGTGCCGGCCGGCCGTAGCATTTTTTCCGGAACACTTTAAGGACACAGTTTTCAACCGATTTTCACCAAATTTTCACACAAATTTCTTTAGCCGGTGAAGAAGAATGTAACGAGGGCGATTTTTGAATTTCGAAAAAATGGCGGTCTGTTTGAAATTTTAAAAAATTCGCTGCGGCCTAACCGTTGGTCCGATTTTCACCAAATTTTCACCAATTACTCCTTATATTTTTTACGAATTTTTAGTGTAAAAAATTGCCACTTTTAATTATTATTTTATTATTTATTTTTTTTTTTGGTAGGGCCCATTAAAGAGAGGCACATCCGTAGGCCAAAGAGCCCATTATTTCTACCTTGACACTTAAAAAAATTTTTCAAAGAAAAAGAACTTGAAAACTTTTTTCTAAAGCGCACATTTAAAAAAGAAAACCCGGAAATTAAAAAAAAACTCGGAAAATTAAAAAAAAACTCGGAAAATTTTTCAAAAAAAGAAAACTTGGAAAACTTTTCGGAAAAAAACTTCCCCTCCCTTATACTTCCCCTTCCATATACTTCCCCTTCCTTACTTCCCCTCCTTTACTTCCCCCCTTATACTTCCCCTATACTTCCCCCCCTTATACTTCCCCTCCTACATTGTACTTCTCTTAAAGGAAGTTTTCGTTCGAAGCTCTTCAAACCAGTACTTTTCTTCAATTTAAAAAGCTAATTTTAGTCTAAAGGTTGTAGTTGTGGATATACTGTGCCGAAAGGGAATCTATATGTATTGGAAAATCATAATATTATTCTTTCAAGTGAAAACCGTGCTGTCTCATTAATCTGTTGACGTCATATCAAGCGAAATTGGTGAAATGCGTTTTTTCGCTCAGAATTTCCGTTGCCGGAAACAAATCAAACATCGTGGGTAATGATTTAACTTGGACAAAAGTCCCCCTTTTGGAAAACTATTTATCTTGTCCAACATTTCTCATTTTCCTCCCCCCCCCCCACAGTCTTTACTGCCGGGAAAACGGTTATGGCCGGGAGACTTGGGCGGAATATCAATTGCTGAAATTGTGAAACCCCGATCTTTTGTATCTAGGACAAAGTTTGTCCATCATCTCCCCCCCCCCACCCCACCACCACGTGGGTCAGTGTTGAAAGTCGTAGTCCTTCATTTTAGGTGCTAGAGTCCATCTTGCATTTCCCACTCTTCTAATAAAAGTCACACACTCAAAAAAGTCAGCCATACCCCCCCCCCCCCACATTTCAACCAAAACAAATTTTTGTAATATTATCAATATAATTATTATTTTTAGGGGGCGATCAATATATAGAAGAGGTTTCACCCGGTTTTAAAATATCGATTAAATTTTAACCCATGGTTACGTGTCGAGGTCAGTTACTCCAGTTATATCAATTTTATAAAATTATTTTTTTAAATAAAATTTTCTATAAATTAATTTATTTCTAAAAGGGGTAAAGTTTTAATTATGTTTAACGGGCAATAAAAAGGTCAAACGTGTGCAACAGCTGGAGGACCTTTAAAAGCGTTTTCCCTTATATAAAGTTGACAGGTTGATTGCTTTAAGTTAAAATATTAAAAAGTTGCAAAAATATACATATAATATATAAAAAAATACCTGGTTGTAAAGGGGTGATGTCAGGGCCGTCGTAGATCGGAGTGCTGAATTCTGGCGGTGCCATCGCGGTGTCCGCGGAAAAATTTTATTTTCAAATTCGATACGTCGGTTTTTTTGTTATATGAGTTTTTAAAAATGAAATAATTTTCGAAAAAACAATTGGAGATTCCTTCGGTGAGGGCCTGGGTGAAAAGGGGGTCAATACGGAGGGATTTTGGGCATGCGCAATAGGAAGGGTTGCGTCACCGCTGGAGACCCTCCACCCTCGGAAAAACCCGCCAATTTAGAAAAAATAAATAAATAAAAACCTTTTTTTCTTGTCATACGTCAACTTATAAAATATCCAATTTTTAATATTTCGAAGGTCTAGTACTTCTAATAATCGGAATCCTCATAGTCTAATTATCCAATAGTAAGTCAAATGGTAGCAAATAGTGCAAAAGTTGAACATTACAGAAGTCCGAAAACCAAAAGTCCAATAGTCCAAAGGTCAAATAGTCCAAATAAGCCCGCAAAGCCACGGTTAAACGGTTGAAAACCTGGACTAAATTAGGCTAAGCTCGAAAAACAGCGATTTGACAGGCTTAGCCTAATTGCTGCCCCTTAATCCGTTAGGCTAAACCCGCAAAACTTCGGATTGACGGGTTTAGCCTAACGTAGACCCCTTAAAACCGCCGTTTTTGCACTACCTGAATAGGCTAAACCCGAAAAACAGCGGTTTGACGGGTTTAGCCTAACGTAGATCCCTTAAAGCCGCCGTTTTTTGCACGACATGAATTTGGCTAAACCCAAAAAACAGCGGTTTGACAGGTTTAGCCTAATTGCTGCCCCTTAATCCGTTAGGCTAAACCCGCAAAACTTCGGATTGACGGGTTTAGCCTAACGTAGACCCCTTAAAACCGCCGTTTTTTGCACTACCTGAATTAGGCTAAACCCGAAAAACAGCGGTTTGACGGGTTTAGCCTAACGTAGATCCCTTAAAGCCGCCGTTTTTGCACGATATGAATTTGGCTAAACCCAAAAAACAGCGGTTTGACAGGCTTAGCCTAATTGCTGCCCCTTAAACCGTTAGGCTAAACAAGCAAAACTTTGGTTTGCCAGATTCATTTTTTGACAAAAAAAAAAAGAAGTTATAAATTTTTCGGAAAAAAAAAACTTCCCCCTCACTTATACTTTCCTCCCTAATACTTCCCCTCCTTTACACTTTTTCTCCCTTCGTTATAATTTCGTTCCCTTATACTTCCCCCTCCGTTATACTTTCCCTGACTTTATATACTTCCCCTCCATTATACTACACCTTCCTATATTGCTACTTCTTTTTAAGGAAGTTTTCGTTGGAAGCTCTTCAAACAAGTACTTTCATATAAGGGGGTCCGGAAGACTCGAACAATAACTTCTTTTGAGTAAGTTAAAAGAGTGTAGAAGTACTTGTCTCATGTGGCCGTAAAGTGTTCCGGAAAAAAATGCTACGGCCGGCAAGCACCACAGACAAAGTTGAGATCGGTATAGATCCATATTCGAATTAACCCTGCGTGGAGGGTATCACAATAACTTCTTTAAGGAAGTTCATATCGAATCTCTAGATGTCAAAGGTTCCAATATCCATTTGATCAGCTTAGAATATCGACCAATCACCGAGTCTGAAAGGGCCCATTGTGGAATTTTCGTTTAAGTAGCGACAACTTCCCCAAGTTATTCGATCGGCGAACCGTTAACCCCATAGGGCCGTTACATTATCGCGATAATCACCCCAAACGATTCTTACCTCATTTAACCTTTAAAAAAATCGCCCATAATCATTTCGATCAATTTTTTAAATTTTCAAAGTCGTTTTTATAATTATAATATGATTTATAATCCGAGATGATGAATTTAAGGGGAAAAAATCATAACTCCTATACGGATTGACATAGGACACCCAGAAAAATCAGATTATTTATATTTCCCCCATATTTCTTTGTTTTAGACATTTTTCTGGGCGCTCAGATGATGGATTTAAGTGTTTAGGTCTCATGTGTTATTCAGATTTCTCACCCGGGGCTATCGGATTCGCATTAAGAGGCAGAAAAAAAGTATTACCTGCCAGTTTTTTATTTAAAAAAAGGAGTTTATTTTTTTCTATTAACTTTTACCGTTTTTCGTTCATTTTTGGCATTTTTATTATTCATCAAGGGTATTTGAAATGAAAATTAAATTAGGCCTCGGGTAAAACGACAATTAAGTCGATTTGCATCGACAACGACTTCCCTCGGGGACCTTTTAAGACGCAACTTCCCCTCCTTTTAATAAAAAAAATTTTTTTTCATCCAAACTTTATTTTAAAATTACAAAGGTAACTCATTACACCTTTTTTTTGGGTCAAAAAATTAAAAACATAAAATTCGTCAAGCAAATCATTTTATTTCGAGTAGCCTAATATTGGCTTAAAATCTAATATTATAAATAGACTTAAAAATTAGAATTTCAGGTAGTCGCTTGTTCATTATATTTGATGGTGACGTCACTTTAGGCCTACTTGTGATATACAATGAACGAAGCTGCTTAAAACCACTTAATATTATTTAAATATTTTAATTTAAAAAAAAAAATTGACTAGAAATAATACAAATTGGGGTCTAATGGACGACACGTATAATATAAAGTTATATTACAATGTGTTAGTCCTGAAGAAAAGAAATTTAAAATAAAACACACAAATTTGAAGGGGGAAAAAAACTTTTTTTTGACTAGCTAAATAAAAACGATAAGCAGGTTGTTAGCAGCAGTTGGTAAGCCTGATGACGAAAAGATTTTCCCGATGGCGTTGGATTTGCTTGGCGATTTCGTGGTTTAGTATCCGGCAAGTTCGGCGAAGGTCGAGTCCATCTCGTCGGCGAGAGATTTGTAGCGATCTTTGTTGAGTCCAAGTTCGTCTGAAATGAAAACAAAAAAAAATTTTTTTAAACTCTGTTTAACTTGGGCTAATCCTGGAGAACATGCTTTGATAATTTACACCGTTAATCAAAGATTAAACCTGAAAAATCTGGTACAATCTATTTTTTACTGTTCTATATTTTTTTTCTATATTTCAATGTTTTTAAAAGGTCTAAATTAGGCAAAAAATGCAAAAACGACTGAAAACCACAGTTTAGTTTATTAATCGTCGATTAGGATCGTATATTGCGAATTATTTGAGGTTATGTTGAAGAGGTTAAGTTAATTTAAACCTGTAAAAGCTTTACTTCGAATTTCTTAATTTAAGATTACATCTTTGCAAACGGCCAAAACTCCTTAAAAATGGTTTTAAGTTCAGAAAAATATAAATAATAAAACATATGGTTTATCAAACTAATTAGTCAAAACTTTGGGATTAAGACAAACATAATTAATAAGTTTATTTGGTCTCCTGTATTTGTTTAAGAGTAATATACGGCTCTGTTTATCTTCCCAGTTGGCAGAAGTTAAAACATTGTTGAGGGTTGGAATATTTTTTGGTTTAAGGGAGAAGAGGGTAACACTGTCTCCTTAAGGTGCTTCCTCTCTGCTGGCTCTTCTCAAATTCCAGCCCTCTTTCGCCACTCACGCACCTTCACCGAGAGCACAGACCTGACTACCCTCAGTCACCGGTCTCTATCCGAAGAGTGCCCTCACCCCCTCTCAGATAAGGGCGGCTGTACCCTTCTACACACAGCGAAAAGAGCAAGTCTACGCACAGCGAGAGGATGCACCTTAAGGAGACACATACAGTGTTACCATCTTCTCCCTTAAAACAAAAAAATATTCCAATCCTCGACAAAAAAATATTCCTCGACACATTTTTAAAGGATGATTTTTAAAGTAGATTGTCTCCTTCTCCCGGAGGGAAAATTCGATTTCATGAGCCGGTGATAAGCTTTTAAAGGAGAAATAAAAAAAGTTTAGTGTAAAAATTCTTTACCTGATAAACTGTCAAGTTAGGCATTGTTAGTAAAAACTAAAATTTCTATAAGTAGGTAAAAAAAAAAGCGGTTAAGGCGCTATTAGAAGCCAGAAAGCTCGGCAAATGTGGCGTCTAGGTCGTCCACGATAACTCTGGACTTTTCCTTTTCGCCACGTAGATCGTCTGCAAAAAAATAAAGCTTTAAAAAAGCGCTAAAAAAAGGTAAAAATTGTAAAAAAGAAAGGACCTTCCAGCCTGTCGACCTCCTTCTGTAATTTCTTGACGGTTTTTTCGGCGAATTCCGCCCGGGCTTCCGCCTCTTTTAGTTTGACGGTCAACTGTTTAATTTGACGTTTGTATTCTTCTACTCTTTGATTGGCCTAAGAAAAAAAGAAAGAAAAAAAAAGTGATTTTTTTCGCAAAGTTTTGATAGAATATTAGGGAATTTAGTCTATTGTGGGAAAAAGTTTGATCGCTTTTTCTTTTTTGTACCTTTTCTTCGGAAACCTCCAGAGATTTCAAACTGTTTCCGACGACTTTGAGCTCCTCCTCCAACTCCATGATCTTTCTATGAAAAGAGAAAAATAATAATTTTTAAAACTTTCTTTTTTTTTTACACTTACGAGTCACCGGATTTGACACGGTCTTCAGCGACTTCAAGTTCGTCTTCAACGAAGGCGAGTTTCCTTGAAACCTGGAGAAAAATTGTGTTTTAAAAAAAAGGTTTTTTTAGGGGCCTAAGTTGGGAAAAACCCGCAAAAAGCCCTCATAACCACAGTTTAGTTGATTAAGGGGATAGTGGAACTAGGCATCCGACAAAGAGGGAAGATAGCATTAGAGAGAGAGAGAAGTTCAAATTTTAGGCCCCTCTAGCTCTGTCAAATATCATCCGATTTTAATTTTGAAAAGTGATTTATTTATGTTACAACATTTTGAGTAGCTGTAGTCAGCAAAATTATAATTTTTCCGGCCGGAAAACGGAAAATTTTCTCGGAAAATTTTTCTTAATTAAAAATTCAAAAATGTCTCTAAGCACCAGGTATCACCAAAATTACAGAATCCAAATCTGTTTTCAAAATTCAAATCGGTTGAAAACTCGCGTCCGAAACCGTAGAATCGGCAAACTTCAAAGGAAAAATGGAAGCGTCCGCAAGCAATGCAGTGTTGCCAGATGTCTTCCATCAAACACCCCCATCCTGGGCATCCCAAATACCCCTTATGTGAACTGGTATCGAAGAAAAAAAGTACTGGTTTGAAGAGCTTCCAACGAAAACGGAGGTGGAAGTATAACGGAATAGGAAGTATGTATATGGGAGGGGAAGTATAACGAACGGGGAAGTATAACAGAGGGGAAAGTATAACAGACGGGGAAGTATAACGGAGGGTGAAGTATAATGGAACGAAAATATAACGAAGAGGTTTCTTTTTTTTGAAAAATTTTCTAAGTTTTTTTTCGAAAAATTTTCTAAGTTTTTTTTGTCCGAAAATTTTTTTTTTAATTTTCAGTTTTTTTCGAAAAAATTTCTAAGTTCTTTTTTTTGAAAAATTTTTTAAGTTTTTTTTCGAAAAATTTTCTACGTTTTCTTTGTCCGAAAAAAATTTTTTTTTTTTTTTTCAAAAAATTTTCAAAGTTTTTTTTTTCAAAAAATTTTCAAAGTTTTTTGGTCAAAAAAAAAAATTTTTTACGCCAAATATTCTTAAAAAAATAAGGAGTAATTGGTGAAAATTTGGTGAAAATCGGATTAACGGTTCGGCCGCAGCAAATTTTTAAAATTTCAAACAGACACATCTCCGCCATTTTTTCGAAATTCAAAAATCGCCCTCGTTACATTCTTCTTCACCGGCTAAAGAAATTTGTGTGAAAATTTGGTGAAAATCGGATGAAAACTGTGGCCGTAAAGTGTTCCGGAAAAAAAGCTACGGCCGGCCGGCCGGCACCACAGACAAAGTTGAGATCGGTGTAGATCCATATTCGATTTTACCCTCCGGGGTCTGGAAGACCCTTCCCCAAAAACCCGACGTCGAGGGTATCGCAATAACTTCTAAGGAAGTTAAAAAGTGGTCTGGAGCTCATCCCGGCAGGTTAACTTCCTCGCAGATAGGTATGTAAAGAAAGGTACCTCGAATGACATACATGAAAAATGCCTGTTCCATATTTTTGTCATAGGGAGTTCTGGTATTCATAAACAGCTCATAATTTTTTGTTTCTCTAATAAATTTTCGATAAGTACCTATCAACTTTTACAGAAAAATATAAAAATAAAAATATACCTAAATGTATGCACAAATTATTGACGATGGTATTAAATTTGGGATTGCGAGAAACATCCCTTGATAGTTTCAATTAAAAAACGAAAAGTAAAAAAATTTCCGAGAGTCAAGATGTTGAAATGTAGAGGAGTGAGGAAGGAATCATAGACGGTGGACGGCTTGCATTTTTCCTTTGAAGTTTGCCGATTCTACGGTTTCGGACGCGAGTTTTCAACTGATTTGAATTTGAAAACAGATTTGGATTCTGTAATTTTTGGTGATACCTGGTGCTTAGAGACATTTTTGAATTTTTAATTAAGAAAAATTTTCCGAGAAAATTTTCCGTTTTCCGGCCGGAAAAATTATAATTTTGCTGACTACAGCTATTCAAAATGTTGTAACATAAATAAATCACTTTTCAAAATTAAAATAGGATGATATTTGACAGAGCTAGAGGGGCCTAAAATTTGAACTTCTCTCTCTCTAATGCTATCTTCTGTCTCGCTAAAAAACTCCACACTTGACAAGGACTTTCCCCTTAATCAACGATTAAGACGATTTTTAAGGGGTTAAAGTAGATTAAACCTGTAGTTCCGGCACGATTTGATGGTTTAACCTAAGTTTCAATTTTTTTAAATCCATGATTAAACCCGTGAAACGCCGGTTAAATGTATTTCAACTAAAAGGGGTAATCGCAATAAAGCCTCAAAACCACAGTTTAGTTGATTAATCATCGATTAAGACGATTTTTAAGGGGTTCAAGTAGATTAAACCTGTTGTTCCGGCACGATTTGATGGTTTAACCTAAGTTTGATTTTTTTAAATCCATGATTAAACCCGTAAAACGCCGGTTAAATGTATTTCAGATAAAAGGGGTATGATATAAGCTAAAAGATCGTTGATTAGGATAGTCTTTGATTTATTATAAAGGGGTAAAGTTCGACTAAGTAATAATATCCGATTAAACCCTGGTTAACTTCTTTTGTTGGGTTACCTCATCTGATTTTCCGTCGGCGTCTTCAGCGATGAGTCTCGCCTCTTTGAGCTGATTGGTAAGCTGGTCCATCCTCTCCTCGTCTTGCTGGCTCCTGTTTTCCAATACTTTGCACATACGGGAGGCTTCGTCGGCGGCGTGCGTCGCTTCCGCTAACTTCTGGGCGGCCGTACCTGACCTTTCCTCCGACCTTTCCAAATCTTCCTCAACCATTTGGACTTTCCTGTTCAAAGCGGCGACTTCGCTTTCAGCCTAAATTTAAAAAAAAAAGTTATTATTATTTTTTTATTATTACTAATTTTTTTTACGTTGGTTAAGGCTTTTTCTTTGGCTTCAAGGTCGGTATTGCCGGTTTCCAAGTCCCTCTTCGCCTTCTCAAGATCGCCTTCCACTTGAGTCAACTTCTTCTGGAGATCTCTGACGTCTTCATAGAGCTAAAAAAAATATATATTTATACAAATTTCAACGGATACGACGGATTTTCCGTCCGGGAAATTTTACTTTGTCCGCTCTCGCGTTGGCGTCTTTCGCCTGACCCTCGCAGGTGTCGGCCTTGTCCATCGCCGTGTCCTTCTCCATCTTCATCGCCTGCATCTTCTTCTTGATCGCGTCCATTTTGGCTTTTTGTTAGTTCACACTCGAGGAAAAAAAAAAACTAAAAAAAACCCTAAAAAAATCCAGAATTAGTTAATCAATGATTAAATCCGATGAATAAAAGCAAATCTAAAAAATTTTGAAAATACGCGGGAGCTAAAAACACATCGATCGCGCATGCGCGGATTAATTGCACTTTTGTCCGCTGAAACTTTGCGTTGATGGTTTAGCCAAACTTAATCAAAACCTCTTGATAGTTTTTAGTCTAAAAGATGCAAAAAAACTTAGCCACTAAAAACACCTTGTTTTGATGGCTTAGCCAAACTTCAACCTTTTAGATCAATGATTAGACCTTAAAAAACCCCGGTTAAGTCTATTTCTTATTGTTTTAGGTTATAACTAACCTATATTTTCAACTTTTAGGGGCGTAAGTTAGGCTCAATTTGTAAAATCGATGTTTTAGTCTAACATTGACCTTACAAATCCCATTTTTTGTTTTTCGCGTTGAATTGTCCAGTATTTTAAGGTTTTTAAGATGAATAGGCCGATGATTCTCGTAACCCAGAGTTTCTCTATTAAATTTATTTTTTCTTGTTTATTTTGAGAACTATTTTCTGAGTGGGGCAGTTTACAAGAGTCGAATGAGCCTCGGGAATGTTGGAGAGCGACCGACATTCTAAATATAACCGCGAGGAGCTCTCCAATAAATATTTCGCCCCCACCATTTTCATCGTCATTCGACCCCCTACTTGTAGATATCAGTTTTCATACTAGAATTTTTTTTAAAAAAGAACAAAAATTCGATACCTCACAACCATTTTAGGCATTTTATGACGATTGTGACGAAATTATTCTTTGTCGAAACTATAAAAAAAATTTTTTTTCTTATTCCCTCTTGAATTTCTTCCCATCCTTGCATCAAATTTCATTAAGCCTTAGAAAAAAAAAATTCAATTTAGGCGTTTAAATTTTTTTGGCGAAATTCGAAGAAAAAATTTGCATTCTGAATTTTTTTCGTAGCACAAAAATGGAGCTGTAACCAGAAACGTTCCTTTATAAGTCGAACAAGGAAGATCTTGGCAGGCTTTTACGCCCGGGCTAAATATAAAACAGTAAATAGGTTCAACCTAGGCGTAATCGGCCAAAAAAAAATTATAAATTTAAATTACAAATTACATATTAAATATAAATATTTATTTTAAAACAATATATATTTATATATTATATATAAATTTTTGTCTTAAGGCTAGGATGTAAGGATTGGGATTTTTTTGGTTATATTTTATTTTTATTTTATTTTTTATGTAGTTTTGTGAAAATTCCACTCAGTTAGTTTTTTTTCACACATTTTACCTTAAGATGAGAGAAGGTTGAGGGTTCTGGGACTCTCGTTGGACTGGTCTTAAAATCGGTGGCTCCCCTCTCGCGGGCCCCCCACCCCCACCCATCCCTCACCCCCCTCCCCGCCAAAAAAAAATTCGCGCGGGGAGAGGAAAGGGAAATTTTTTTAAGCGGGGGGGTCCGCGGATTTTTCGAGAGTCTCAACCACTCCGGAAAGTAAACTGATCCGGGAGCGCTCGTCCCCGGGTGTCTTTATATAGCGCGGGTGGGGGATATAAGGCCCCCACCTGACAAAAAAAAATTTTTATTTTCAAAAATCAAAATTATTAAAAAAATTACTTAAAATTTCAATAAATTTTACCCTCCTAAATTGGTCGTCCGGAGCGCCGGCCCCGCGGTGGGGAAACAATTGGTGACAGCGGTGCTTTATCTCACCCGGGAATATTTCGAACGTCGTAAATTTCGAGTTTCCCCCGGCCGTTTATCTTACGTTTTCGATATTCCGCAATGTTCCAATTAAACTATCGAATTTCTTCAAATATAACCCGCTTAAAATAATCGTAGCAAGTCCGTTCTGGTTTCAAAGCAAATCTGGTTACAAATCAGCTGTCTATAATAGATTTGTCGCAAATCGTCTTGGTATGCCAAAAGTATTCTAGGAAAGTTTTGTTCTATCGATATCGAAATCGGGAAAACGAATAATCGGAGCGAGTTCGTACTAATTTCATTAAAAAGTTACTAAAATGAAGAAGAGTTTCCAGTTTATTTGAATCAGCTTTTATAATAGTCTTGTTTTTATTTAGCAAAGAACTTGCCTTTTTTTACATTTTCTTATTTCTCATTTCATTTCAGTTTGATTTGCAACAAATCTGTCATAGATGGCTGATTCAAACAAAATGGAAACTCTTCTTTATTTCCAAAGATTTAAAATGAGACCAGAACGGACTCGCTACGATTATTAGTTTGCCAGTTGCGGCTTTCGATGTATGGACAAATGAAATTTTTGTTTTCGATGTCGCCTTAATGTCGATTTTCGACAAATCTATTATAGCCAGCTGATTCAAACAAAATGGAAATTTTTCTTTATTTCAATAGCTTTAAAATGAGACCAGAACGGACTCCTTCCGATTATTGGTTTACCAGTAGCGGCTTTCGATGTCAATGAAAAAGAGTACGAAATATGCTTAACCGTCCGATTTATCGTTGTAACTCCTCGGGAAAAGTACATAGTGACGTCATCTTATAAACAATGAGGAACAAGTTAGTTTTCGGTGTGGATCTTAACCAAACAGCGGTCGCTTTTAATTAAGTAATTGTAAATGAAGGGGTCGCTCCCTTTGAGGAGCGACTGACGTTAATTGTGGAACGGATTTAACAGAAAGCTGTTACTGATCGCTAATCACAGAGATTGATAAATCTTACGAGTTTCGATATCTAACAAAGGATTTTCGGGAAAATGGGAAATTGAATGGACACGAAACTCACATTAACCGATCGTTAAGTCGTTAACCGATCATCGCCACTGAAACGAGGTTCTAATAATGGCTTTTCTCCCAAAAAAAAAACCTTCTTTTAACATAAAATCTCATTTGCGCCATTGAAAAATAGATGTCGCCTCATTCATATGACGTCATAAATGTACACTTTTTACATGTAGACCTTGAAAACCGATTTCAAGGGTGTTTCACAGGAATTTTGCCTATCAAAATCACCCTCAACCTTGATTTTGGCCGTTTTCTTAGGTTTTTCATAAAAATCTCACCAATTTAAGTCGTTTTTCTAGGTTTTTAGACGACAAAGTCAAGGATTTATCCCTGTTTAATCTCCAAAAAACCAATTTTAAGGCGTTTTTTCAGGTTTAACGTAATTCTCATTTTCTGGTCAAAAAAATTCCTTCTTTTAACATATCACCTCATCTGCGCCATTTGAAAAATAGATGTCGCCTCATTATGACGTCATAAATGGTATACTTTTTACCTTTTTTCTCCCCCCCCCCCCGGAATTAAACTGCCTTCAACTAACGTAAATTTTTTTACTTTGAAATAAAAGTGATTTTTTTTTTAAAGGAAAAACGTCTTAATTAGGAACGTCTTCCACGTTAATTAGAAAAAACGCTGATTTCAAATTTGGCTGATGTTAAACTTTTTACTTTTAAAATAAAATCCTGAGAAGGCTTTTTTCACTTTATTGATTTTTGTACAAAAAGGATAGTACCAGAACTGCTTTTCTGTCAAAAAAAAAAAAAAAAAAAAAAAAAAAAAAAAAAAAAAAAAAAAAAAAAAATTACGATTCGATGAAAGTGAGGTTTAAAAATAATATCAACGATGCCCAGTAGGTTTATTAGCCCTGGGGTCGTTTCGGTTGCCAAGTCCCAACGAATTTAATCCCTGCACCTGACAGTTTATTCAATGAGTCTTTAAAAAAATAAATAAATAAATAAAATAGTATTTTCTTGATTTTTCATCTGTGGGCGGTTTGAACTCCGTGGGTTGGTGAACAAGGACGATTGAGAGGTAATTTAAATTTCGTCGTCTATGTCGTCCCGGTCGAGAATGACTCGGTAGTGTTTATAACTTCTCAGAACTTTAAAAAAGTAGTAAATAAGAGCTGAAACAAAAATTACTCTGTTAAAAAAACGAGTCGTGATCCCGCACGGATCAAAGAATCGTGCGCCCGCGCGGGACAAAAATGAGTCGTGCGCCTGCGCGGGTCAAAAAACAAGTCTACGCCCGCGCGGGTCAAAAAACGTCCGCGCGTGCGCATGTCGTACCGTCCCAACAAAGTAGACACATGATTCTCGCGTATGAAGAAAGATCTTTTAACGCGCCGAGATACGTCGAAATCCCAATAGCAATTACAATAATCACCCCGTATATAACGGCGCCCAAAATCGCCCAACATGTATTCTCCATTATTTCCATATTGTCCTAAAAATATTCTTATTATTATTCCTCAGAAATAATTTTTTGTTTACCAATTTAAAAGCGACGTAAGATGTTATTCCCAATATTAGGAGTGCAGAGTAGTAAATTATGATCAAAACGGCATCCCAGTCCTCTTAAAATTCACTTTATAATTTTACTCGTAACCTCATTATGACGTCATCTCCTTAATGACGTCAAAAATAGAGTTTTGTATGATTTTTGTCTCGGATTTTAGGGACAAAAAAAAACAATTTTTAGGCGTTTTTCAGGTTTTTTAACCCATAAAAGACGTACTTCTGGGGCGTTTTTGCCCATAAAAACCTTCTTTTATACATAACCTCATTTGCGCCATTGAAAAATAGATATCGCCTCATTATGACGTCATAAATGGTGTACTTTTTACCTTTAATGTCGTGCTTTTTTTCTGAAAGGATGCTCGCTTCCATTGAAATTCCAAAAATCGATCCAGCCTATAAAAAAAGCTTTTTCGTTATTAAAAAAAAACACTAACCACCATAATCCATCCTATATATCTCGCTCCGTCGTGTAAACTATTGATGACGCAACATGTCGTCACGTAGCACCAAACCATTTTATTTTTATTTATTTTTTTTATGACAGATGGTAAAATGGTTGAAAAATAGGTCATCAAAATAATTAAAATGAGCCGATAATTATAAAATCACCTCGTTCCTACTTGCAAAAGAATTGACTAATTTTTTTTGGCTAACATGGAGAAAGCCGTCTATGAATACAAATTGAATTCTATTCTGTATATAAAGAACGAAGACTCACAGAAAATTCATCATTTCAACAATGAAACTCCTCACCGTAAGTTGTATTTTATTTTTTTGTTGGCAACACTGATTTTTAGGTCTTTTTGTTCGCTTTGATCGCCTTCGCCGTGGCGGAGAGCAGAGATAAAAGGCAACTTCTGTCGCCGTACGTGGCGCCCTATTCGCCCTTCGTTAGCGCTCCTTACGTCGCTTCTCCGTACTACTCAGCGCCCTACTACGCATCTTCCGCCTACTACGCACCATACGCCGCATCATACGCTTACCCATACGCCGCCTACTTGTAAATTGACCAAAATAAATAAAAGCATAATTTTAAAGGCTTTCTTTATTGACAACATAACAGCACAAAAATTTAGGCTTAAAATTTGCATAAAAGAAGCTAAAGTGGCGAAGTACAACACAAAAAATGAAACATTGAAAGAAACTCATATTTTATCACAATGACGTCACTCTCTGTGTGACGTCATCGTAGAAAAATATGAAACTTCGACATTTATATACAGTTTAAATTTAGAACTTGGGGTGAAAATGTTTTATTAATTGATCGAAATCACATTTTTATCACAAAATTATGAAATATAACAATATGAGAATTTAAAAAAAAATCACTTATGTGACCTCATTGAGATAAATCTGTGACGTAACAATGACGTCATATAAACAAAATTTAAACCAACGTGAAGGTTAATATTAAAAATTGAGTTTTTTTTTCCGTTTTTGATTATGATGGCAGTGCTTTTTGGGAACTTTTCAGCAAGCAGAGAGGTCAGCGAACGTTTCAAGCATTTCATCCGCAATTTGTTTGTAGCGCTCTTTCTCCGAGACCAAATCGTCTAAAATTAGAAAAAGTGGGGAGGGGGAATTTTTTAAAAATTTGTTTTTAGGCGGCCATCTTTAACTACGTCTGGATCAAATTATAATGACGTCATATACAGCATTTTGTGGCTTTAAATACTTTTTTTTTTACTTACAAAAATGAATTAACGAAGTTGTCTTTGTGCCATTATTGTCTTATAATCTGAGGCCAGCAAATAAAAAAAAAAATGAAAAATATAAGTTTTTTCTATATACAAAAAAATTTTCTACCGTGCAAACATGCTAAGGAAAATAAAAGTGAAAAATCAAAATACGTTTCTTTTATTTGGTATTTTTACAAGCCAACTGAATAGAAAAAAAAGGGGAAATTTTTTTGAAGTTGACGTTTTTTTTGTTTTTGCGGACCGATTTTAACCAACCAATTCGGTGAAAGTCTGGTCGAGGTCGTCGCAAATGTATTTGTATTTCTCCTTTTCTTGGACGAGTTCATCTATTTTTGAATAATAAAAAAAAAATGAAATATAATATACAAAAGAAGGCATGGATATGTTCAGGTTATGTTGATGTAACCTTCGTTACCTTCTTTTTTTGCCCACCAGGGCACCACTAACATATCCATGTGGAGATAAAGTCAGAGCACCGTTCATTTTCGTATGAACTTTGCGAGTTAATCGCCACTCATTGGTTAGAAAAAAATTAGGAAAAAAAAATTTTTTTGGCAGTTGTTTATTGGCCGAATAAATCTTAGCAAAATATTAAGGAACCTACCAGAGGAAAAAAATTTAAATATACAAAAAAAAATAAAAGTTACAAAAAAAAAGCAATCCTGCATAAGCTGAATAAATAAATAAACCCAAAATAAAATATTTTTAACAAAAAAAAAAAAAGAAAGAAAGAAATTTAACTAAAACAATTTATACAATATTGTGTTAGAATATACACCTATTTTTTTAACGGGCCTCAAGTCCGTCGCACCATAAATTTTGGCAAAAAAAGAAAAAAAAAGCCAATAAAAAATATACAAAATATAAAATATAAATGTTAGTATAACACGAAGCGGTTAAAAATTTAGTGACACACTTTTAAGCTTCACTAAGTGCACAAAAAAGAAGAAAAAAAAAAAGAAATTTGTCTTTTTAAGTGCGACTTAAAATAATTCAACGACTAATGGCTGATGGCACTGGATTTTTGGAGAATAAAAATTTGGGGATTTTTTTTTATATGCCGTATAATTCATTAAAGGCCAGATCCAAGCCATCTCCGATGTCTTTGTATTTTTCCTTTTCGACGAGAATTTCATCTGTAAAAAGAATAAGATGAAGGAGGGTCTAAAAAAATTTTTAATTTTAAGTAGACCAGAAAAGGGAAAAACCGTGCTGGAGGTTGCTGATTAGAAGGATTTTCATTTTCTTTTTTAATATGGGGCAAGCAAAAACGAACTTTTGGTTTTAATTCGAAGGGTATTGATCCTAACAAAAAATTATTAAGTATAAAATACTCCTAAATGTAATTTCCGTTGAAAAAGTACTTATGTGCTTTTACTCTAAAATGAATAGGTTGGGAGATACAGAAGATTTTCTGAAGGAAAAGAAAAGAAACTAGAGAAAAAAGGCTTAAAATGTGGTTTTTGACTATTTTTGAAGTAAGAAATACGAATCTGAAGTCATTTTTGAGATGAAAAAAATATTTTTTTCCACAGGGACCCCTACTTTTTTGGCCAAAAATTGTATTTATATATAAAAAAATAGAAAACCAATAACTTCCATCCTAACCACTATTCTGTGAACCGAAATTCTCAAAAGGAAAAAAATTTCTGGTCTACAAAAAAGAGGAAGAATGAAAAGGAAAACATGCTGAATTTAGGCTTTTTAAATTTATTTGTTTTCTCAATGACATGTTAAGAAGCCTGAAGAATAAAAGAAAAAAGAGAATAAATAAATAATAAGGTGCGTTTCGAACCTTGAATTTTGGTTTATGAAAATTTCGGTTAAATGTGCTGTTGTTTGGCAAGTATTACGGCATAGGAAATTTAAAAAAGGAAAGAAAAATAGGATAGGACGGAATTTTTTGATTTTTTTGTTTATATGTTTACATGTTTTGTATGTCATGAAGCGTCGCTTCCATTTCTTCCTGGAGTAATTTGTTCTTCTCCTTCTCCACTACGAGGTCGTCTACGTCAAGGGATAAAAGAAAACATAAAAAAAAAAAACAACACAACAAAAAATAAGTCATGCGAAAAAAAATTAAATAAAAATTTAAGCTGTGCTCTGACTCATGCAATTTTACTTGATTTTTTTGAAGAAATTTTTTTTCCTTACCCTCAAGCCTGTCGACCTCCTTTTGCAATTTCTGTACAGCACGTTCAGCGAATTCAGCTCTTACTTCAGCCTAAGAAAAAAAATTATGGATTTTTAAACGTTCATAAAAATAAAAAAAAAAGCGGGGGAAAAAAACCAAGCAGTACTCACTTTCTTCGTAAAAATTTTTTCCACTTGCGAATTTCCTCAAGTTTTCCCAGGTTTTTAAGCCATTTAAACCTTTTTTAAACCCCATTTTCTTAAAATTTTTTAATTTTTTACTTTTTAAAATGGCTCAAAATGTGGTTTTTGATTTTTTTTTTTCGAGGTGAGAAATACGAATCTGGGGTCAGTTTTGAGATAAAAAAATTTTTTTTTACATAACAAATGGGGGATCCTTCTCCACTTTTTGGCCGGAAAATTTTTATTTTTTGAAATGACTCAAAATTTGGCTTTTGACTATTTTTGAGGTAAAAAATACAAATCTGAAGTCTTTCATGAGATCAAAAAATATTTTTTTTGACCCACCAAAGGGAGAACCTTCTCTACTTTTTTGGTTAGAAAATTTTTAGTTTTTAAAATGGCTCAAAATGTAGTTTTTGAGGTGAGAAATACGAATCTGAAGTAATTTCCAGGCAATTTTTCTGCCCTAGAAAAACCTTAAAATGCCCACGAGAGACTCATAATGCCTAATTTTGAGTTTTTCTTTAATTTTCCAACCAAAAAAGTCTGCCCAAAAGAAATTTCTTCAGTTTTTGGCCAAAAAATACCATTTTTGGACATTTAGGGCCAAAAAACAACCCAAAATTCTTCCTTTTGAGTTCAAATGATAGAAATGTACTGACCTCTTTTAGTTGTGAAGAAAGAGCTTTGACTTGTTCTTCGAACGATTCTTCCCTCTGTGTCGCCTAAAATTAGTAGTTTTTAGTTAAAAACACACACACAGCAAACATATTAGGAAAATTAGTCAAATCCGTCTCAAAAATTGAAAATTTTTAGGGGGACCACACGAAAAGTACCTCTTTGAGACGGTTTGTAAGGGTCTTAATTTGGTTCTTGTACTCCTCCTCACGTTGGTTCGCCTGTCAAAGTTATCTCGTTAATTTTTTAATCAAAATTTAACGGGGAATTTTTTTTTTTCTGGTTTCTGGAATAGTTTTTTTTTTACACTTATTGGCTGAGAAATACAAATCTGAAGTTATTTTTGAGATAAAAAAAATTTTTTTAACACACCAAAGGGACCCTTCTCTACTTTTTCGGCTTGATTTTTTAAAAATGCTCAAAATGTAGTTTTTGGGCTCTTTTGATAACATAAAAACCAGAATTCCAGCACACTTTTGAATTTTAAAAATTAAAAACAAAAAAATTACTTTTTCTTCAGACACTTCAAGCGATTTCAAGTTGTTACCGACGACGCGGAGTTCCTCTTCAAGCTCAACGATTTTCCTAAAAATTTAAAATGGAAAATTTGTATTTGAAAAAAAAAAATTTAAAAGCAGAATTCATGCTATGATTGGGCAGAAAAAAAAAAGAAAAAAAATTAGGATAAAAACGGTGACTTACAGGTCGCTTTGTTCCGCTCGTTCTTCAGCACGCTCAAGGTCTTGTTCCATCATGACGAGCTTTCTAGCGACCTAACCCAAAAATTGGAAAAAACCATGCAAAAATAAAAAAAAGCATAAAAATAAAAAAGTTTAAAAAGCGAAAAGCACTCAAGAAAACAAAAATCGGGGTGAAAAACAACGAAAACAACGAAATCAACGGAAATTCTTACGATTCACCGGATTCAGCACGTTCTTCGGCCCTTTCGAGATCGGCTTCAACCATCGCCAATTTACGAGCGACCTAAAACGCCGCACAGGGGCGAAGAAAAAGAGGGGAAAAGACAGAAAAAATACGTTAACACAAAATTATAAGACATCAACTTCATTATTCTTGAGTGCCGAAGCTTTTTTTTTAGAAAAAAGACAATTGACAAAATGAATAATGAATTTTTTTTATGCTAAAATCATTATTTAGGCCAAAAAAATGGCCCAAAAGTTAATGAAATCTGAAAAAAAAAACTTTTATTCTCACCAAATAAAAGCAGCTGAAAATAAATATTAACAGAAAAAAAAAACTTATAACTCACGAAATTTTATTTGGTTTTAAAAGACTTTTTAAGGCAAAAATGGTGAATTTACAATAAAATTGTGACTTAGAAAAAAAATTAGAATATTGAAAAATTTTAACATTATCACAAGTTAGTATAATTTTTTTAAAAAATCTACCCCCAATATTACAAAATTTATTATTTTTTTAAAATAAAATTTACATCACTTAACACCACCAAAATGTCACAGACACTTAAAATATCACTTTATTTGTTCAGAAAAATAAAAGATAATAAGTCTTTTTTTTTAATTAGCTGAGTAAACGACGACACTGTATGGGAGAAAAAATAGAAGATATCGTCGTTAAAATTTAATCGGTCAAAATTTAATCCAGGGGCCAAGTTTCAGGTTTAGACTTTTTAGCCAAAAAATAGGAGTTTCATTTGTCCAATTATGACGTCATTTTAGTTGGTAACACTGGGATCAATGACGTCGATAGTAGCGTGGCTTTAGACGATGGTTTTTCCATTGTTCCGTCTTAGATGTCATTTATTCCAGGTTTACCAACTAAACGCTGGAAAAATGAATAATAATCTACTGGTGGTAGCAGCGCCTCATGGTTTGAGACGAGGGTTTTCATAACTTCACTACTTTTTTGGCCTGAAAATTTTGATTTTTTTTAAATGGCTCAAAATTTGGTTTTTTACTATTTTTGAGGTGAATACGAATCTTGAAGTTTTGAGATTAAAAAATAATAAAAACTGAAAACGTGTTTTTTTAAGGGTCAAACTTGGCTCCCGGGTAAAAAATACTCCTAAAAAACACACATGCGAAATTAATTTAAAAAACAAAGCTGGCATCGAGGATGTTAAAAAAAAGGAATTTTTAGGATATTTTCGGGGGGTCAAAAAATTCACCTCATCATATTTTTTGTCGGCTTCTTCAGCTAGGAATCTAGCTTCCTTGAGCTGGTTTTCAAGAGCGTCCATACGCTCTTCATCGGCCAAACTTCTGTTTTCAAGAATTTTCCTCTGTCTGGAGAGAATAACAAGTTTAACAAAAGAGATTTCGAGGAAGAAAAATGAGGGGAAAAAAGGAAAATTGTGCCCAGCTTTGAAACTTCTCATTACCAGTTTGTGTCTTATTTTTTTGTACTCACTTCTTCATATTTTTTGTCTGATTCTTCAGCGATAAGTTTCGCCTGCGCGAGCTGCGACTCCAGACTTCCGACTCTGTCGTCTTCCATATTTGTTCTGTTTTCCAGCGCTTTCCGAATCCTTACATACAAAAAACGCACACACAAGCATTTTTAAAAACAAAATTCTATTTTTTACATGCTATTTGACCCATTTGAAGCCTTTTATTGGCCTCAATTCGGGCCAATTCTAAGGGGCTAAACTATTGTTAAAAAATTAGTTCTAAAAACGAAAAAAAAAAAAAACATGCCTAGTAGTTTTATGAGGGAGGACATAAGCGTCAAAAACAGAGATGGCCATAATAAATAAAGCTAAAACTTCAGAATATACGCAATCTTTTTCAATATTGTTATTTAATTTTTGGCATAATTTACTTTGATGATTTTAATAGTTTAAAACGCCATTTTTTTTTCGAAATCGACCACTAAAAACGTTTTTCGGAGACTATAAATCAACAGGATACCCTTTAAATAAACTTTTAGAAATTTACATTTTGTTGTTTAAGTTTTTGATGTATTACTATGCTAAAATTAAATAAAAATATCAATTTCATTAAAATTTATAGAATCTGTGAATTTAAGATGAAATGTAATGATAAAAATTTATTCATAGTCAGACATTGTAGTTGTAAATTGTAAATAATAAAAAAAAGTAAATAAGTTAGGCCAAAATACATCCAGATACCAACCTTAAAATTCGCCATCTTGAGACTGATAATGGGAAGTTTAATTTTTAAGGGTTTTTTTTTTCAATATTTATAGGCTGAAATATTCTGGGCACCAGGGATCTAATTTAAAAATGATCTTTCACCAAAAAATGGAGAAAAAGTCACCTTTCAGATTCATCGGCGGCTTGGGATGCTTCGGCAAGTTTGGCTGTCGCGGTGGCCAACCTTTCTTCGGACCTTTCCAAGTCTTCTTCTAAAAGTTGGATACGCCTGTTGAGGGCAGCGACTTCACTTTCAGCCTAAAAAAGAAGAAAAAGTTAGTCATTTAAAATATTGACCAGCTGGGTGTGATGGATTTGACCCAAAAGTGAAGATAGGAATTCTTAGCATTAACTGCACAAAGAACACCTAGATATGATAGATTTGACTATAATAAAGGAAAAGAAATCATAATTTTAAAGGTTTTGATTCTCAAATTTCATTATTTTTAACAGAAAAAAGCTTGAAATCTTGGTCTTACCGGTTAAACATCTTAATTTAACAGTGAAAGAAAGAAACAACCTTTTTTTTTTCTAAACAAAACATAATCAAGCCCCCCCCCCCCACAATTTGTTTCGTAAGGTTGGCAGCATTGGATACTTAAGAAAACTGTTAATGTCTGGCCACTTATGTGACTCACCCCAGTGTTTATCCCTTGAAAGTTGACATTTCCTGTCCTTTTTAGGTTTTATGACGTCATATTACCAAAAATGTCATTAATTAAAAAAATCGCGTTTCTGGATTTGAAATATGACTTCACAAGCAGTGTTGCCAATTTTGAAGTCATTAAAGTATATAAAATGTCGTTTTCGATTCTCTAAACATACAAAAAGTGTTGCCAATTTTCAATTAAAGAGCTTTAAAAGAAAAAAGAAAAGCAAATTTGGGTGGCAAACAGAATTGCCAACTTTAAAATGGACTTCTTTTTTATAAAAATGAACCTGTTTGATCTTTTCACTGTGGATCAACCGGAACTTCCTCCATTGTTCCCTTTTTTTTCTGTCACAATAGAATAACAAACAGGTGTAACAATATAAGCCTTTTAAATTATAATTTTAAAGGTTTTGATCCTCAAATTTCATCATTTTTAACATAAAAAAAAGCTTAAAATCTTGGTCTTCCGGTGAAACATCTTAATTCAACAGATGGAAAGTAACTATGTTACCAACTTTTGTTTAAACGAAACATACCCCCCCCCCCCCAATTTGTTTTAATCACAGTCCATTGTACGGTCCCATTCTTCAATGTTGTCAACCTTTTCAACGGGAATAATTTATGTTTCAGTGTTGCCAACTTGATAACGATGACTAATAAGATATATAATTAATTTACGATTACCGTTATCGACTATTCAGGAAGAAATTCTATAAAATTTCTAATTTATTTTTATCTTAAAAGATTTGTTTTGTCCTTGGATGAGTAACGATGTAAGAATGCTTTGAGTCATTTTTCCGTTGGAAAAGTTGGCAACACTGTTGAGGATTTAAGAAATGTATATCGGGAGGAAAAAGTTCCCACGGAAGGTTAACCACCTTGATTATAATATTGGGTTTTATTTTTATGGCCATGAGGAAGTGCAACACCCACCATTCATCGCCTTTCTACCCCCCCCCCCCCCAATCGGTGCCCTTCCCAGATTTCCCATCCGCCGCCGGAACTACACCCGTCCTCAATACACGCGTTTTCACGCGTCTTCCCGTCCCTGATCAGGAAGGCATTTGTCGGAAATGTCAAATCGATTTTTTACACTTTTTTAAGGCCCGAAATAACAAATTTGGAACTACATACAATGTTGGTTACAAGTTATCACATTGATTTACACGATTTGTGGAGGGGGAGCATTGTTTACATTTTGTTTACAAAAAAAAAGTTGGTCAAGTCCTCAAATTAAATTTCAAAAAAAACAGCAATCAAGAGATGATTCCTTAGAAAAGGTTGGCAAAATTGATTAAATTCGGGAAAATTGGGGGCGGTTTCGTACTATGTATTGATGTTGGTAAACTTGTTTTGAACAGTTTAAGGGAACTTAAATTTGAAAAAAAAATAGGGTCATTATAATTTAACACTTCTATAAATTTTACATTGGCAAAATTGATTTCATCTGAAACCACGTAACGTTGGCAATACTGTTCTTAAAAAATAAAAACGTAATAATTTAAAGATAATAAAAAGCTTCATTTGGTAAAATAGTAACTTGGCAACACTTTTTTCTTTAAAATAAAGCAGTTTACAAGATAATTTAAACCATTGTTACGTTGGCAACAATGCTGTTTTTCTTCAATCTTTGTACAATAAAAGGCAGCTAAATGTCCAAAAATTAGAATTTAACTCTTACGTTGGCAAGACTGATTTTTATCATAAAAGGCTTTCTACCTAAGGGTAATACGGTATTTTCTCTTTGGAAACAAGAGATGACTGATGGGGCCACAGAAACGAACAGGTAGGGCAACCCTGGAAGAATATTAAAGAAAAATTTAAATCAGTGATGCCAAATTGTTTCAAAAGAGTAAAGTAAATGAAAGGTGAACATGTGTTCATATTCCTTGGGACACCTTTTCCAAAAATCAGTTTATTTTAGAATTTAACAATCAATCTAACGTTGGCAACACTGATTTTATCATGAAAGAACTCTTCCAAACCCCAGAGAATTTTTCCTGTACAAATGTGAAATAAAAATTTTTAAATCAGTGTTGCCAAATCGGTGAAAAAGAGGAAATCCAATTAAAATGAGTCAATATAAGGTGGACATGTGGGTGGGGCTGTACGAAATTCGTACAAAAAATAGGATTAACCGGTTATTTTTGTACTAGTTCTTTTTTTGTAGTACTAAAAAGTACTTACTTCTTCCCTTCTGATAACTTCGACTTGAAGTCTTTTATGGAATTCCTCGCATTCGTCTTTGTATTTCTCCATTTCCTCTTTCGTCTGACGCATTTTCTTTTTAAGGACGTCCAGGAGGGTCCCTTGTTGCATATTTGTCGTCATTTTTAATAGATTTGAGGGGCGAAAAACTAGGTAAAAAGACGGAAAAATAAATAAAACCGCGAGGGGAATACACGGGTTTACGCCTCAGCCAAAATGGACGTCACGAAGACTGGAAAGAGGTTGAAAAATAAGCGAATCCCTTCCCGGTGCCCCCCACCACAGAAACCGGTAAAGTAGTCCCCATAAAATTAAATGATAAAACCTTTTAAACTAATTTTATTTTTCGACAATTCCCTCCGAAAACTAAAATTTGAATAATTTTAACTTTAAAAATTGAAAATAAGTCAAAAAGAAAGAGGAACAGAGAAATTCTCTTGCGCTGAAGAAGTTGGCGGGCTTTTTTGAAAATGACCGGCGTCCGTGTTTGATCGGAAGCAAGTGTTGCCAACTTCACAATTGAATATAATCGAAAAAACGATTAGCTAAAAGCTCTTTCATAACGAAAAATAGAGGGAAAGTTAGGTAAATATGTAAAAAAAAAAGTTCCTTGAGTACTCAAGTTCCTTAATTTCATATAAAAAGAGGAAAATATGGGGGGAAAGTTCCTTACAAGAAAGAAGGCCTTAAGTTCCCTAGTAAAAAGAAGGCTCAAAGTTCCTTCATCTAGTTATTAAAAATAGGGGGCAAAGTTAAAGAAAAGGTTCGTTAAATGGGTACTCAAAGTTCTTTAATGTCATAAAAAGAGGGGGGAAAGTTCCTTTGAAGAAAGAAGGCTCAAAGTTCCTTCATCTATTAGGTAACGAAAATAGGAGGCAAAGTTAGGTAAATAATGTAAAAAAAAAGGTTCGTTAAATGGGTACTCAAAGTTCCATAATTTCGTAAAAAGAGAAAAAGAAGGGGGAAAGTTCCTTAGAAAAAGAAGGCTCAAAGTTCCCTAGTAAAAAGAAAGCCCAAAGTTCCTTCATCTCGTAAAAAGGGATATCCAAAGTTCCCTAATAAAAAGAAGGCTCAAAGTTCCTGGAACAAGTTCACAGAGGAAGGCATTGCCGCCAACATTCAATTTATTATTAGAGAATAATTCAATAAAATTTGCGTAGCTATCAGTATAGCCAATATAGAAAATCGTGTTAGGAAGAAGCAGTTTTGCCAATTTTAAATCCAAAAGCCAGGGCATTTCATGTAATTATATGCATACCCAACATCCGAATGAATTTAAATTGCATTGAGACATAATGTCAACATGGCTGGAAACCTTTAATCTTTAATCTAGTAACTAAAAGCAAGGGGCAAAGCAGTTTTGCCAACTTTAAATCCAAACGTCAGAACATCTGAATGAATTTAATTACATTGAGACATAATGTCAACAGGGCTGCCAACCTTTAAACAAAAGGAAATATTAACTTCGTGAATTAAAATAGCAAAACAAATTATCATTTTAAAAACAATATTGCCAACTTAAAAGCGTGTTTTAAACCATATATTAGTCGTTTTTAAAACATTGAGACCAACTTCAGAATGTAAGGGAAACGAAATATTTTAAGTTACTCTCAGTATTGCCAACTTTAACAATCGCAGATTATCATAACAATATGAGTAACGTAATAACGTGAAATAGCACATGTTAAAAACAGTGCTGCCAACATCATGTGAGTACCTACATTGAAGGTATAAAAACAGTTATGCGATATTAAACAAAAGAACATCTCAACTCAAAGTTCCTTAATTTCATAAAAAGAGGAAAAGAGGGGGGGGGGGGGGGGAGTTCCTTAGAAGAAACTTCACATGAGTAAAACAGTGTTGCCTACATCACATGAGTACCTCCTGTAAAACAATTGACGGTATAAAACAGTAATACGATATTAAACTAAAGAACGTATTTTAAAACAGTGACGCCAATTTATTCAATAATTAAAAGTGGGAAAATAAGGCAAAACCGATAAAATTTTAACACAATGTTACCAACATAAAGATAATATAAAAGGTGAAGAACCACGCCCGGTGACGTCATGTTCGAAAGGGTTGTTGGGTAGGATGACGTCATTTCTCGAAATGTATGTCGGGTAACCACCTGTTACGTCACCGGATCAGCTGATGGGATGTAAACAATGTGGTTTTGTTTGGTTTTATGGGTTTTTTAAAAAGAAATTAGAGATAATTTACCCTTTTTAATTGTGAGTTTAAGATGTTGTGGAGTTCGTTTTTGATGAGACTTAACTTCATGAGAGTATCGGAACTGTAAACGGAGGATCCGAAAGAAAGCCCCGGGTAGTCAGGACATCTCCGCTGGCGCTGACGGCGTCTCTGCTCACGCTCGGCGACCGCCTCCGTCGACAATGATGGACATCGAAGACGCGAAAGTTCTTCATCTTCGTCGTCGCTTTTGCTGCTACCGTCGGCGGCCGAACGTTCTTCGACGATCGTCGACGATTCACCGACGCCCTGAAGAACGTGAGGATCCTCCCTGAAGATCTTCGACGAAAGACGCCGCCGGATTTTTGTCCTCTCCCCGGGGCTAACGATATTCTTTTCCATACTCTTCACCTCCTTCAGTTCCTCAACTGTCATTCCGCCATCTTGACGACATGCGCACGCTCTATCGTCCATCCCCTTAACCCATCTTTTCAAATCTTCTTTTTTTTCCTAGGCGTGTTATTCTCATCATTTCATCGTCCGTGCGGTCTGAAAGCGTATTTGAGACTGGGAGAGGGATTCCCTTATTTGGAGGCCTTCGGGTGATCTAAGAATAAGTTTTGCCACCACCACCTCTTTTTTTATTTTTCTCTCTCCAATCTTCTTCCCTCGCCTTTCATTTTAAAACGACGTTGGCAACACTGTTTTTGTTTCACGACATACTCCAATACCGAACACACTTCATAGATGGCAGCACTATTAAGATTCTACAGGGTATCCCAGATTGGAGTAACTTTACGTCATTTGGTCCTAAAAAAAAGTTGAATGACATGCCCCCCCCCCCCCCCTTAATTTTGGACAAGGAAAATCCCTTTGGCAGATTTTTGTTTACGTATACAGGGTGGCGCGGAAAAAAAAACAACCTAAGTTGAGTCAGTTGAACATGTTGGTAACACTGTACATTATCTATGAGGGTTTAAGGCCATCATTTATGCATTAAAAAAGTTTACGCCTTAATTCTTTTTCCTAGGTTGGTATGACTGTTATCATGTTAAAAGGTTACAGTTTTGATATGACAGTTTGATTATTTGAGATTAAGGAACTTTGAATCCTCTTAGAAGGAATAAAGGAACTTTGAGAACTTTTTTTAGCGAGATTCGAGCAATTTTTAATGAGATTAAGGAACTTTGAGCCCTCTTTTTGCAGAATTGAGGAACTTAGAGCCCTCTTTCAACGAGATTATGGAACTTTCTAAGCAATTTTTTTACCCTCCGTTTAGTTGGCAGAACTGTTCTGGCGTGACAACAAAAAACTATTCTGAACACTTTCCACGGTCTTCCGCTGGTTAAACTGTTTAGTCCCCGCCTTTTTTTGCATGTTGGTAGGACTGTTTTTACGTAAAATGACACTCTTAGAACCTTATCAGTTATCAATATTGCCAACTATAGTTTTGAAATAGAATTTTGATTGAAAAATGAAGTTGGTAGAAATGATGAGGTGGCATCCACAGCCTAAAGCCTCCCTACTGTTTTGACTTCATTATAAGAATGGTTGGTATGACTGTTATTGCGTTTTAAAAAGGATATTTTTGTACAGTAAAGTTACGTTATTTTCTTATCGTGCTTTGCACTAAGATCACCTAGCTACACACTCAGCGGATTTTTACAAGCGAAGAAATGCGAAATTGACGTTTTATCAATTTAAAATAGGACAAAGAACTCCATGAAAAAGGCCTTTTTCTTTAAGAATAATTTTTTAAATAGGATTGGCCGTGGAATTTTTGAAATTTCTTTTCGGATCTAGATGGCAGTGGACTCGAATATTGATCTTTACCGATCTCAACTTTGTCAGAAAATCGGTTAGAAACTGTGGCCGTAAAATGTTCCGGAAAAAATGCTACGGCCAGCCGGCACCACAGACAAAGTTGAGATCAGTAAAGATCAATGATTAGAAAAAATTTTTCGAAAAGGATTTTTCGAAATTTTGGATCTAGATAGCATTGGATTCCGAAGTGTCTTCTGAATTTTGGTTTTTAAAAAAAGGGTACTTACGTTTTGAAGGGCTTTGTCTTTCTCTTCAAGTTTGGTGAGGACGGCGGTGAGCTGCTCCTGAGTCTGATCCAAATCGTTTTCAATGGTTTGGATCTTCTTCTGAAGAGATCGCGCTTCATCTTCGGCTTTCTCAGCTCTCAAGTTTGCGTCTCTCGCCTGCTGCTCGCAGAGAAGGGCGCGGTCGGACGCGTTGTCCTTCTCCAGCTTCATCGCCTGCATCTTCTTCTTGATCGCGTCCATTTTGTTTGTTTTTCTTCACACTGAAAACGAAAAGAAATCATAAAACTTGAAGAGAACGAACCGAAAAACGATGGGAAAGAGGCACAGGGGTACCAACAGCTTTGGGAGGCAGGAGAACTTGACGACTGACTCACAAAGGACAGCCAAAACCACCAGCGCGCCTTTTTTTTCGCTAAAATTAAGAGTTTTGAGGTGAAAATCGACTAAATTTTCGTCAGTTTCACACACAGTTCCCTCCCACACCTAATCATTTTTCTAATCAACTAATTAAATAAAGCATAAAACGTAAAAAGCTGAAAGAAAAAATGTGAAAGTCGAATAAAAATCACGTTTTCAAAAATTACAAGTCGTAACTGAACTACTAGAACGGAACCATACACGGTTTTTAATAAGAAAAAATGTAAATTCAATAACTTAAGTTGGCAAAACTGGTTCATTCAAACGACTCTCTCCCGAAAACCGTTCACGGAGGGTAATACAATAACTTCTTGCTGAGAAATTTAAACAGAAATATGAGTAGCGAAAAAAAAGCGACCTCTAATTATCAATCCTAATGCCAACCAGATGATTTTCAACGTCTTTAAAAGGTAACGAAAAATGCATTCTCCGATTCATCCATATTTGGAATTTTTTTACAAGGTCGATAACACCTCAAAAAATAATAATAATAAATAAATAAATTATCCTTTTCTACAAAATAAACTCTCATAAGAACCAATAAAAACATCAGACGTCATAAAACACTTACCTAACTGTGTTTTCTACCTCTAAAAAGTGAAAATAAACAACGAAAACAAAGAATCAGTGCTGCCAACAGTAAAAAAATTGAGGAAGTCGCCAATCAATGACGCTTTATATTTTAAAAAGAGAGCTCCAAGTTCCTGGAACAATCCAGTTCACAGAGGAAGGCATTGCGGCCAACATTAGAGAAAAACTCAATAAAATTTGGGTAGTTATCAGCATATCCAATATAGAAAATCGTGCTTGGACGAAGCAGTTTGGCCACAACCAAGTAAAGTTGGTAGAACTGATTCTTTCATTTCGACTGACGAACCCTGGGAGAAAGTAAAAACTCTATCGGAGTAAAAAAGCGCTCTGAACAATTAAGAAGTCTTGAATTTCGCAGACTAACGCGATTATATGAGAATATTAACGGTCTCACACGTTATTAAAAGTAATTAGAAAGTCATTTTGGACGGATTTTAATAATTATTAAACATAAAAGTTGAAAATAGAAAAAAAAAAAAAAAAAAAAAAAAGTTCCCTGATAAGCCAGGATAGGAATGTGACATTAAAAGAAAGGATCAACTCTTCCTTTGACCTTGAAGTCTGAAGTTACGAGAAAAAAAACCAATAAAAACATCCTCTGACGTCATTAAACACTTAACTGTCATATTCCACCTCTAAAAACGGCAAAGAAACAATGAAAATAACGGTTCAGTACTGCCAACTACATTTTATCATAGTTTAATCAGTCAGTAAAATAGAACTTATAAGTTGGCAAGACTGAAGGTTCAGGAGGGAGAACGAAAACTGTTCTCAACTGACTAGGTAAAAATGTTTCATTCTACTTTGTTCACGCGATGGTGGTATGACTGTTTTTGCTTCAAATCCTTAGAACTTAATCACTGCCAACTATATTACTTTTGATATAACAGTTTGATTATTTGAGATTAAGGAACTTTGAATCCTCTTCAACGCTATTATGGAACTTTGAGAACTTTTTTAAGCGAGATTTAAGGTACATTTTTAATGAGATTAAAGAACTTAGAGCCTTCTTTCTGTGAGATTCAGGAACTTTAGCCCTCTTTTTGCAAGTTTGAGGAACTTTGAGCCCTCTTTTTGAAAGTTTGAGGAACTTTGAGCCCTCTTTCAACTAGATTATGGAATTTTCTTCGCAATTTTTTTTACACTCCGTTTAGTTGGCAGAACTGTTCTGAACAAAAAAATTTTTTTCAGCCCTTCCGTTGGTAAAATTGTTCAGTCCCACTTCTCATAATGAAACGCCTTTTTTCAATGTTGGTAGGACTGTTTTTACGTTAAATGACAACCTTAGAACCTAATCAACTATCATTTTGAAATATAAATTTGATTGAAAAAATGAAGTTGGTAGAACTGATTGAGGTGGCCCACTGTCGAGACCAAGGTCGCTTCTGTCAGGCCAAATATGGACTCAAACCGGCGTCTCGACCATAAATGGCGTTACCCTAGGTCACTTTCTATACCGAAGTGAAAATCCCGGTCAAGTACATCACTCGATGATTCAGAAAGGAAGGAAAAAAAGGGACACCTGGACATTACAAGATCTACGTGTCCGATTTTTTGACCCAACTATTCAATAAAAGAGTGCTTTTAGGAAAGTTCGAAATGTTGGTAGTTCTGCTAACTCGATGACTAGGAAGATGTTCTTAATCAAACTAAATTCTTCGGAACAATCAGTACGACTATACAAACTTGCTTTTAGGGATGTCCGAAATGTTGGTAGCACTGTTAATACGATGCTGGCAAAACTACTTTTGAAATAATAAGTCCCTGTCAGAAAATGCTAAATGATTCACCCAGCACCGTTAAACCTCATTTCATTGTTTTCTACAAAAATATTACAACTTTCGAAATTCCATTATCTCTTAACACTTAAAAAATTTTGGCAAAACGTAAAAAAAAAATGTTTTTTCTACATTCTCTATACATACTGAAATGATGTTTGTAAAATAATGGGATAAAAAACTAATAGTTGCTCTACTTAGTTTTATACCTATCAAAAAAAACCTACTCAAAATCATTGTTTTCATTTTAATTCTTTTCAAAACAATCCAAAAACTCGGAAAATGTGTTTGTAAAAAAGGTAAATGTAAGAAATATTGAAAATTTGAAGAAAACTTACTTTTTGATGAGCGGAAAATTAAAATGTTAAAATCAAAATTAAACTAGGGACGCGGAGACGATCTTCCACTGCCTTCTTGATTTCGCTCCTTAAGATAACCAATTTTACATAAACACATTTAAAATAAATAAATAAATATTCTCTCTTACTATTTAAATTTAATTAAAGATAGTTTTTTATTTATCTATAATTACATTTTTGGAAATAAAATGTTATCTAAGAAAAAAAATGGCGGGAGAATCAAAAACTCGATCAAGTTTTCATGTCAATGTTTTGTGATGTCCAGATCATTCTAGACTTCCCCCCCTCCCTTAACTTTTTTTCCAATATTTTAAACAGTTTTTGTACCGATTTTCACCAAATTTTCTTATTTACTAAATAGTTAAACAACCTTTTATACTTCCCCCCTCTTTATACTTCCCCCTCCCCTACTTTGAGGAAGTTCCTGTCGCTCCAGACAGGTACTTTTTAGAACGCGCTCAATGTTGCCAACTTAAAAGAGGGCTCATAGTTCCTTTATCTCGTTGTATAAATAATTAAATATTTTCGAAAATTTTGACAATACTCAATCTTTTTTGTTTGCGTAAAGAATCCAATTCACCTGAAAACAATGTTGCCAACATGATTTATCCTGGCCTTTTTTATAACGCGCTCAATACTGTCAACTTGTAAGAGGGCTCAAAGTTCCTTTAGCAGAAAGGGGACTGAAACAGTTTTGCTAACTTTTAAATTCAAACGAACCTTATATCAGTACTACCAACATTGTTTTTTCTATCAGATTAAAATCAAAATAAACCAGTGTTGACATAATTTTTTGAATTTTGATCCGTGTGAAATGTGACCGAATTTTTCGTTTGATAAACGATTTTTTTTTTCTGAAAATAGACCCCGCGCTGGGACTCCCCTCGAGTTCTATTCTGGGCCTTCGGTGGTGGTGGAACGCCGCCAAAAAAATAAAAAAACAAGAGAAAAAATAAAGAAGAAAATTCCCAAAACTTTTTTTTTCTCAAAGTATAGGATTTCATTCCTAAAAAAAAAAAACTAAAAGAAATTGATTACTTATTATTGTTAAAAAATATAATAAATACCTAGGTACCTTATATATTTAAAATAATAATAATTTTTTTTATCCAAAAATTGATTTTCTCTATATTTCTCCTCCCCTGCCCTCCCCTCCCCCTAAAAAAAATTCAAAAATTTTCAAATTTTCAAAGATGCTTGAATCTTGAGGTCTATTATTATCAGGAATTCTAGATTGGGTTACACGTGACGTCATGGGGTTGTTTTAAACCCAAAAATGCAAAAAAAATTTATAGAAAAGAAAAAAATTCATTTTATGGTTCAACCTTGCCACAAATCTTAAGAAAACAAAGATTAAAAAAAAAAAAAAAAAAAAAAAAAAAAAAAAAAAAAAAAAAAAAAAAAAAAAAATCATTTTTTAAAAAATTTGAGGAAAATAGTTAAAATTTTGTAAAGAAATTTTACTTACCGGAGAGGACAATAAGTATGGGGTAGTAAAATTTGAGTCACTCGCGAAGTGAACCGTTTAGTAGACGTGCGTTGACTGGGTCTTTCTGGGGAGTAGACGGAGAAGAAGAAAAAAAAAAAGTAAAAGTCTGGTGGGAGAGGGGTAGAGAACTGAAACTCCCACTTTCGCCTAATTCATTAATTTTTTTTAAATTAATAGTTTTTATGGGTAGAATTAATTAATTATTTTATAATCTTAAGAAAATTATTAAAAAAAAAAAAAAATAAATAAATAATAATCCCATGTGTTGTTTTTCGTCTCCTGCCGAGTATATGACACACTTCCCAACTGTCGATGCAACATTTGAGACCCTTAGAATATCCAGAAATTTTTATTTTTTACTTTTTTTTCCAAAATATAAGATTCCTAGTTTTAAATGTTCATGTTTTTGAATTAATTCCTTCATTACGTGAGCGTTGAATAAACAATTTGAATTTTTTTGAGGTGAGAAACGCGAATCTGAGGTTAGTTTTGAAGACATGAAATAATTTTTTTCTACATACCAAAGGGGGGGACCCTTCTCTACTTTTTTGGTCAGAAAATTTTTATTTTTTAAAAACGCTCAAAATGTGGTTTTTGGATATTCTTGAGGTAAGAAATACAAATCTGAAGCCATTTTTGAGATTTAAAAAAAATTTTTTTTTGCACACACCAAATGTCAAATTTGGATTTTGACATTTTTTGACACACCAAATGTCAAAATTTGGTTTTTGACTTTTTTTTGGACACACCAAATATCATAATTTGGTTTTTGACATTTTTTTGGACACACCAAATGTCAAAATTTGGTTTTTGACATTTTTTTTGGACACACCAAAATCCCTTCTTTATTTTTTTAGATGGAAAAATTTCGGCTTTTCTTTATAGGATAGGAAATCTGAACCTTATGAAAGGCGACCAGATTTATTTTACCCTCTCGCGGATGACCCCACGTTGCCGGATTTATACGCTCGCGCGCGTGCCCCTTGCGTTATTTTTAACCCCGCGTACTTCAACGCGAATTCAACTGAGAGAGAGAACTCAAATATTTTTCCTCAAAAATCAAAGAAAATGCTGCCAGCAGCAAGAGTGGAAAAAAACGAATTGGGTCATGTGAATGTTGAGACTTTTCATAATTGGATAGTTTTGATGTAAAAGTTCTAATTCGGTCAATCAATCAAAACTGGCCGTTTAAAAACCCCGCGTAAGGGAGAAGAATCTAATGGCGTAAGTGAGAAAATAAAAAAAGACCGGCCTTTGAAAGGAAAAATATGGCTCTCGAGATGTATTTCTTTGACCAAAGATGGAATGAGGCCTCCCCTCACGCGCTTACGAGAGAGACAGCGATGAGTCAGAAACCCGGCGACCCGAAAACGCCGACTTTTTTCAATTCTCACTTCTGAGATTTTTCGATGGTTCTCACCCTGCGAAGAAGGAAATTTTTGGGAACGTCACGGAATCGTCTACCAGTCGTGCCCTGATCGATTATGAAATAAAAAGAAAATAACACTTTCACGGCAAAGCTTTCGTCATGTATTGGAAATGATTTTTCTGAAAATTCAGCAAGTTTGTTCAGGGGTGATGGCAGCCCTGCGGCCTCCTAGATAGCAATACAAGATGGTAACATAGAGACCATAGCAGCTAGAGAAAACTATTTCGACCTTAGTTACGATACTGCCAGTGCGGCCATACTACCAACCTACCATAGCTTCCATGGATCCCGTCGCCACCATCGCGGCCATTTCTTTCATGCCTTCTTTAGCTACATGTGACGTTTTCAGTTGCATTGAAGAACGTCTATAATTCTAGAAAGTACATAATTATAAAAAGTCATTCCTACGATTATAGACGTTCTAGATGGCAACTTATAGGATTATAGACGTTCTAGAATGTATAAAAACGCCAATCCTACGATTATAGACTTTTAGATGGCTGAAATGTGACATTTTCAGTTGCCTTTAAGAACGTCTATAATTCTATAAAGTACACATAAAAAGTCATTCCTACGATTATAGCCGTTCTAGAAGGCAACTTCCAGGACTATAAACGTTCTAGAATGTATAAAAATGCCAATCCTACGATTATAGACTTTTAGATGGCTGAAATGTGACATTTTCAGTTGCCTTTTTCCTACGATTGTAGACTTTTAGATGGCTGAAATGTGACATTTTCAGTTGCCTTGAAGAACGTCTATAATTCTAGAAAGTACATAATTATAAAAAGTCATTCCTACGATTATAGACGTTCTAGAAGGCAACTTATAGGATTATAGACGTTCTAGAATGTATAAAAACGCCAATCCTACGATTATAGACTTTTAGATGGCTGAAATGTGACATTTTCAGTTGCCTTTAAGAACGTCTATAATTCTATAAAGTACACATAAAAAGTCATTCCTACGATTATAGCCGTTCTAGAAGGCAACTTCCAGGACTATAAACGTTCTAGAATGTATAAAAATGCCAATCCTACGATTATAGACTTTTAGATGGCTGAAATGTGACATTTTCAGTTGCCTTTTTCCTACGATTATAGACTTTTAGATGGCTGAAATGTGACATTTTCAGTTGCTTTAAGAACGTCTATAATTCTATAAAGTACACATAAAAAGTCATTCCTACGATTATAGCCGTTCTAGAAGGCAACTTCCAGGACTATAAACGTTCTAGAATGTATAAAAATGCCAATCCTACGATTATAGACTTTTAGATGGCTGAAATGTGACATTTTCAGTTGCCTTTTTCCTACGATTGTAGACTTTTAGATGGCTGAAATGTGACATTTTCAGTTGCATTGAAGAACGTCTATAATTCTAGAAAGTACATAATTATAAAAAGTCATTCCTACGATTATAGACGTTCTAGAAAGCAACTTCTAGGATTATAGACGTTCTAGAATGTATAAAAACGCCAATCCTACGATTATAGACTTTTAGATGGCTGAAATGTGACATTTTCAGTTGCCTTTAAGAACGTCTATAATTCTATAAAGTACACATAAAAAGTCATTCCTACGATTATAGCCGTTCTAGAAGGCAACTTCCAGGACTATAAACGTTCTAGAATGTATAAAAATGCCAATCCTACGATTATAGACTTTTAGATGGCTGAAATGTGACATTTTCAGTTGCCTTGAAGAACGTCTATAATTCTAGAAAGTACATAATTATAAAAGTCATTCCTACGATTATAGACGTTCTAGAAGGCAACTTCTAGGATTATAGACGTTCTAGAAAGCAACTTCTAAAATTATAGACGTTTTAGAAGGCAACTTCTAGGATCATTGCTTCCATGGCTCCCGTTAGCTACCATAGGGGCCATAGCTTCCCGTGGCAACCATGGAGCCATAGCTCCCCTGTGGCTCCTTTAGCCACCATTGGTGCCATAGCTTCCAGGGTTCCTTGGGCCATGGCAACCATAGAAAACCTTTGCATCTATGTACTTCCTCAGTCACGCGACAGCAGAATTGCGACGTTCCGCATTTTGAAAGGCGAACAATCGAAAGTAGTTTTTTCTTTTATAAATAATGTAAGTAGGGGAGTAGGAGGAAAGAGAATAGAGAGGAAACCTTGACACATTAACCAGAAACTTTTTTTTGTACCAAGGTGCATCTTAATTGGACTCCCCGCTACCTTTAATCTCTTTTCAATACACGTGAGAAAATCGTCGTTTTTCTTCGATTCGACCGTTTAATCAAATCTAATGAATAGAGCTGATCTATGACTTGATAAATGGCTTGAACCAAGCTTCCGAATACGCCTCTAACGTGAGAAAATCGTAGGTTTTCTTCGATTTTATTGACCGTTAAATCAAATAGTCTTCAATAGATCAAATCTAATGCATACAGCTGATCTATGACTTGATAAACGGCTCGAACGAAGCTTCCGAAAACGTCTCTAACGTGAGAAAATCGCCGTTTTTCAAATCTAATGCATACAGCTGATCTATGACTTGATAAGCGGCTTGAACTAAGCTTCCGAAAACGTCTCTAACGTGAGAAAATCACCGTTTTTCAAATCTAATGCATACAGCTGATCTATGACTTGATAAGCGGCTTGAACTAAGCTTCCGAAAACGTCTCTAACGTGAGAAAATCGCCGTTTTTCAAATCTAATGCATACAGCTGATCTATGACTTGATAAGCGGCTTGAACTAAGCTTCCGAAAACGTCTCTAACGTGAGAAAATCACCGTTTTTCAAATCTAATGCATACAGCTGATCTATGACATAAACGGCTTGAACGAAGCTTCCGAAAACGTCTTCAAAATGTCAATTGTTGTCGAAATACGCCCAAGGACCAGTTTTGGACAAAACGAGGCCGTGCGGAATAAATCTCAGAATGTTACCCAAGGAAAGGCGCCCCTCGAGAGTGACTAAATTCTCTCCCTGAATGGTAACTTGTCCAATGCATAAGAAGAAAAAAAATCCAGATTGAATAATTTAGAAACTTAAGAAAATAATCTTCTGGAGCCATGGAAGGTTCGGGAGCCATGGAAGCAATGGTAACCAAAGGAAAGATGGAAGGTATGGCAGCTAAAGGATCCATGGAAGGAATGGCCGCAATGGCAGCTAAAAAATAAAAATATAAAAAGCCATGGAAACTATGGTAACTACTGGAGCCAACGAAGATAAAGCCTCTACAGTAGCTACAGGAGCCATCGATGCTAAACGCAGCAATGGTAGCTAATGGAGCCGTGGAGGAAATGGTACCGATGGTTGCCCATACGGTAGCTAAGGGAGCCATGTTGCTACTGCCGCAATGATTTTTATAGTTTATGCTCTATGGCAGTGTTTCTCAACCTTTTTGAAGCCTGCGCCCCCCTTCGAGGAGGAAAATACTTACCGCCCCTTCCCTACTTAAGAAAAAAAAAACTTAACGGGCCCTAATTTTTTTAACGGCCGGTTAAATTTTTGCCCTTTACTTAACGGACCGGTTAAATTTTTTAACAGGCGGTTAAGTTTTTACCCTTTACTTAACGGGCCGGTTAAATTTTTACCCTTTACTTAACGGGCTGGTTAAATTTTTACCCTTTATTTAACGGCCCAGTTAAATTTTTTAACGGGCGGTTAAGTTTTTACCCTTTACTTAACGGGCCGGTTAAATTTTTTTAACAGGCGGTTAAGTTTTTACCCTTTACTTAACGGACCGGTTAAATTTTTTAACGGGCCGGTTAAATTTTTGCCCTGTACTTAACGGGCCAGTTAAACTTTTCCCTTAGGCATTTTTAAACTTTTTGGTTGCTTTCTTTCTTTTAGTCCATTTTGAGACATTTTAAAAAATAGATAAATAAATAAGTAAATTTTAAAATCACTTCATTATATTTTTCATGCGAATTTTACAATCGGCGAATTTTTTCCGACGTTTTCGCCCGTTTTGTACAAAATGGAGTGCACTACGCTGTCCGCTTGCGCTTTTATGACATGCTGAAAAAAATTAATTATAAAAAATGAATTTTTTTTACTTAACAAAAGAACACCTCCATTTTCATTGCAATGACTACAGCGACTGGGTCGCCTTTTTTGACAGAGTCGCCGCTTTTGACGAAAATTTTCTCGACGACTCCCGGCATCGGAGAGACGGCGGCGATCGAATCGACCGAACCTTCCGAATCCTCGACGCCCAAATCCTCCCCTTTCTTCCCAATCTTGAAATTTCCTTCCTAAAAAATATTTAAAATACATAAGTAATATATTTAAACTTTTTCACTTTTGAAAATAAAAACAGATCGTTTTTATCATGGTAAATTTTAAGAGTTGAACTCTCATTCTGTGTCCAGATCGTTATAAATGAAAATCCGTCCTTTTTTTCAAGTTTTCCTTTCACTTTATACATTTTACCATCGACAATCACATCTTTCCATTCAGATCCGTTCGATTTGACCACAATATTATAATCTAAAATAAATAATAAAAACATTTAAAAAGCCAAAAAAGTGATAAAGGTATTCTTAATTCGTAGAAAAAGACACAAAACAATGGCGAGGGAGCTCATAAGCCGTAGAAAAGGCTCAAAACGGCGCGGCGGCTCGGCAACATTAAAATAGGGTTGATTCGATATGGCCTTCCTTCCGATATTTTATCCGATACTTTATTTTAAAAATGGTTTAAAAATGTATGAACCGATATATCGGAAGGAAAATGTCGGATGAACCGATATATCGGAAGGAAAATATCGTATGAACCGATATATCGGAAGATAAAATATTGTATAAACCGATATATCGGAAGGAAAATATCGTATGAACCGATATATCGGAAGGAAAATATCGTATGAACCGATATATCGGAAGGAAAATATCGTATGAACCGATATATCGGAAGGAAAATATCGTATGAACCGATATATCGGAAGGAAAATATCGTATGAACCGATATATCGGAAGGAAATATCGTATGAACCGATATATCGGAAGGAAAATGTCGGATGAACCGATATATCGGAAGGAAAATATCGTATGAACCGATATATCGGAAGATAAAATATGTATAAACCGATATATCGGAAGGAAAATATCGTATGAACCGATATATCGGAAGGAAAATATCGTATGAACCGATATATCGGAAGATAAAATATTGTATAAACCGATATATCGGAAGGAAAATATCGTATGAACCGATATATCGGAAGGAAAATATCGTATGAACCGATATATCGGTAGGAAATATCGTATGAACCGATATATCGGTAGGAAAATATCGTATGAACCGATATATCGGAAGGAAAATATCGTATGAACCGATATATCGGAAGGAAAATATCGTATGAACCGATATATCGGAAGGAAAATATCGTATGAACCGATATATCGGTAGGAAAATATCGTATGAACCGATATATCGGAAGGAAAATGTCGGATGAACCGATATATCGGTAGGAAAATATCGTATGAACCGATATATCGGAAGGAAAATGTCGGATGAACCGATATATCGGAAGGAAAATATCGTATGAACCGATATATCGGAAGGAAAATATTGTATGAACCGATATATCGGAAGGAAAATATCGTATGAACCGATATATCGGAAGGAAAATATCGTATGAACCGATATATCGGAAGGAAAATATCGTATGAACCGATATATCGGAAGGAAAATATCGGATGAACCGATATATCGGTAGGAAAATATCGTAAGAACCGATATATCGGAAGGAAAATATCGTATGAACCGATATATCGGAAGGAAAATATCGTATGAACCGATATATCGGAAGGAAAATATCGTATGAACCGATATATCGGAAGCAAAATATCGTATGAACCGATATATCGGAAGGAAATATCGTATGAACCGATATATTGGAAGGAAAATATCGTATGAACCGATATATCGGAAGAAAAATATCGTATGAACCGATATATCGGAAGGAAAATATCGTATGAACCGATATATCGGAAGGAAAATATCGGATGAACCGATATATCGGTAGGAAAATATCGGATGAACCGATATATCGGAAGAAAATATCGTATGAACCGATATATCGGAAGGAAAATATCGTATGAACCGATATATCGGAAGGAAAATATCGTATGAACCGATATCGGAAGGAAAATATCGTATGAACCGATATATCGGAAGGAAAATATCGTATGAACCGATATATCGGAAGGAAAATATCGCAAATATCGGAAGGAGTAATATCGGTAAGGAATATCGTATCGGATAAAATATCGGATGAACCGATATATCGGAAGGAAAATATCGATATTCCGATATATCGGAAGTATCTCAACAACCCTACAGTTTAAAGTGTAAACAGTAGAAGATATTGACGTTAGAAAGCGCTAGCCGACTGACAAACCGAAGACATTAAGCCGTTAAAAAAATAAATAAAAATAAATAAATAAAATAATAAAAATAAATAAAAAAACCTTTTCACGATGTTGGAAGTTGATTTCTCGTAAATGAGAATGATTGAGGCAAAAAGGACCATCGGAAAACGGATTATTTTTATCTACCACATCTTTACTTTTGTCGATTTCATTCAATATTAAGCTTAGTGCAGCCTAAAATAAATAAAAAACATATTTTTCAGGGCCAGTTTGTCCAACTGTTTACTCAGGTTTATAAAAAGGTACCTGAATTTTAATTGTATCATTTGGCAATGGTGGCAGCAGGCTTTGCTTATTTTCGTCGATAAATCCGGTATGGACATTGCCGGCGATCATTTCTCCGTGAAGACAAAGCCTTCTTAAGAAGTCGACGTTATTTTCCACGCCGACAATCTATAAGAAAGCAAAATTTTGATGCACAAGTGAATAATAAGCTTACATTGAATTCCGAAAGAGCGGAGGCCATTTTGGAAAGAGACGTTTTTTGATTGGATGACCAGACGACGAGTTTGGCGATCATCGGGTCGTAATGGACGGAGACGTCATCGCCAGAAGCAACGCCAGTTTCTACCCTAATGTCCTCGCCGACAGGCGTCGACATTTGTTCCAAATGTCCGGCTGTCGGTAAAAAACCGCCGAGTATATCCTCCGCGTAGACTCTAGCTTCAACGGAACTTCCGCGCAGTTCTATCTCATGTTGAGCAAGTGGAATCTTCTCGCCAGAAGCGACCCTCAACTGCCATTCGACCAAATCGACCCCGGTGACCATCTCAGTAACCGGATGCTCAACTTGCAAACGCGTATTCATCTCCATAAAATAGAATTTCTTCTCATCCGTATCAAAAATAAACTCGACAGTCCCAGCTCCTACGTAATCGACAGCCTTCGCCGCTTTTACTCCGGCTTCTCCCAACTCCCTGCGCAGTCTATCATCCACCCCTGGCTAAAAACAAACATTTATTCCACCAATTTTTATGTCTGAAAATTACAGCGGGAGCCTGCTCTATGACTTTCTGATGTCTTCTCTGCACGCTGCAGTCTCTTTCGAAAAGATGAACGTAATTTCCATGGCTGTCACCAAAAATCTGAACTTCTATATGTCTTGGGCGCTTAATGTACTTTTCCAAAAGGACATTTTCATCCCCGAAAGCTCTCAGAGCCTCCCTTTTCGCTGACTCCAAAGCTGATCTAAACTCATTTTCATTTTGCGCTATTCTCATCCCCTAAAAAGCACTCCAGTTTAGCATCGCTGACCAATCCAGAAGACTCTGGTGGAAGAACTTTCAATTTTGAATGATTTTACCTTCCCTCCTCCACCACGGACGGCTTTTATCATCACTGGAAAACCGATTTCTTTCGCTTTTCCTTCCAAAAATTCGACATCTTGATTCTCTCCATGATAGCCAGGAACAGTGGCGACTCCAGCGGCCTCCATTATCAACTTTGAAGTGCTACAATAAAGGTTATATAACCTAAAAAGAAAAAAATGTAACCTCTTGATCCCCATATCGCGAATGGCGGATGATGGCGGGCCAATAAAAAGGATTCCTTCTTTCTGACAGAGCTCCGCAAATTCAACATTTTCTGAAAGAAATCCGTAACCCGGATGAATACCGAACGCATCCGTCTTTTTGGCTATTTTTAATATTTTATCACCTTAAAAATTTAATTAATTTAATTTTTAAACTTATAAAAAATATAGAACCTCTCAGGTAGCTCTCCTGAGCTTGCGGTAACCCAATATTATAAGCCTCGTCAGCCTATAAAATAAAACAAAATATGAGTTTTTGAGACGAAATTGAGTAAACGACCCTTCGGCAATGAACGCTGGAGCTGGGTAAACTGTGGGACTTGAAGGGAGAAAGTCAGGTACAGTAACACCTGTTGAATTGATGAGCAAACGAAATTTGGCAACACTGTTTGCTCCAATGCTCTCTAAATAGTAGAATAACTAAGCAGTAGATAATATGTTGATCGTCAATCGTCCAATAATCGACTCGACCTTCGGGAATCGTACAGTCGATCTTCAATCATCCAATAATCGAGTTTCGGGAATAGTACAGTCGACCATCAATCGTCAAGGCGACTCCACCTTCGGGAATCGTACAGTCGACTCGTCAATCGTCAAAATCGACTCGACCTTCGGAAATCGTACAGTCGATCGTCCATCATCCAATAATCGAGCTTCGGCAATAGTACAATCGATCGTCAATCGTCAAAATCGACTCAACTGCCTACCTTCTGGGTAAGTGGGTTTCCTCCTAAACGCCTAAAACTTCTATTTTACAAAATAGCATATGAAAGAAATTTGTTGTATTTTAGTTTTATGTGGTCTCAATGAGTAGATGATACCGAAAGTGACGTCATGTTGTTTTTTGCTTCGATTTGGAAAGAGGTACGACTGCTATTGGAGTAATAACGATGATAACGTCGATAGTCGAATTGATACGTCTTTCGTTCATTCTTGTACCGCTTATAGAGGAAGAGATGAACCTCACGGATTTGACAATTCCTGTAAAAGGAGAGCTAATAGAATTCTCCGCTGTAGGAATCGTAGCATCCTTAAGACTCTTCACGAGCATCGTCCTCGTCATCGGCGTCAAAAAAAAGAGCGAACTCTGCGTCAAAGTCTGGCTCATTGACATGATCGTCACGCTCGTCATAAGCTCGAGTTTCGCCATTTACGAATTTGGGAAACTCCTGAACGGCGAAGGTGGACCCTTTTTCGTCGCCATCGTCCTCAACATGCTCTATGCCATGTACTTCTACATCGTCGTCTATAACTACTACATCGAAACCTTCGAAGAGCACATGGTCGGCGAAGACGATCCCGTCTATTTGGAAAACATTTCGCCGATCCGTGACGTATACGACGCCACCTCCTTCCGTGAATACCTCGGTACCAAATATTACACCAAAGACGTCTTCAAAATGTATAAATAAAATTGTTTATTTTTTGTTTTTTACTATCATCCGAAGGAGACTAAAGGTTGGCAAACCTTATTTTAAAACGGTACTTGTGAGTTTACGATACCAGAACAACGCGCAGGCGCGAGCCAACAGGGCGACGCGCATGCGTGTATTTTTAGTTCCCGCGTTTTTTCAAAATTAACACCCTCATGTTATCAAACTAATTTGAATTTAGGCAAATCTCAAAGGTGAATTTTTGAAAAAACGCGGGAACTCAAAATACATTAAAGCTCGCGTATGCGCGGTACTGCCTCGCGGCTCTCCGTTGTTCTGATATCGTAAACTCAAAAGTTGGCAAACCTGATTTTAAAAACCTTACATTGAGTTTTTTGGAAGAAACCTTACAACTAGAGTGGACCAGCAAATTTAGGCAAATCAAAAAAATGTCTAAAAATTTTAGACCAAAAATCCTAAGTTTGGCATTTTTATAAATTGTCCAAAGAGTATGAATAGTCAAATTAACTTGAAATTTTGCGTAGATTACGGGGTTTCCATTTTAAAAAAACGAAGTTGGTGTCGTTCTGGGACACCCTGTACACCAAAATCAAAAATCGTACATTGCAATCAAAATTCTTCGTCAAAAAGCAAGTTTTTTTTTTGGACTAAATTCTTAGCAGTAAAGCTGCTGGTCCACTAGGAACCTGTAGATTCCCATTGGTAAAACTATTTAACTAGAATCCCCAACCGTAACCAGAAAACACTTAAAGTTGGCAAACCTGACGTCAAGAAAGAGGCAGTCTTGCCAATCTTACCATTTTAACGTGAAGTGCATTCTCGTCGACGTCACTGTAAACGGCGACCGTTTTAATTCCGAGTTTTTTCGCGGTCCTAATGACCCGACACGCGATTTCTCCACGATTTGCGATCAAAATTTTCTTCATCCCGCTTAAGCCTTTCAAAGACATTTCGAGAAAACTTAAATAACAAAAAGAGAAGCAAAATTAGATAACCGGTTATTGAATCAACAGGTTATTTAAATAACACAATATCATCTTATCAAATTTACATAATAATACCATGATAAAGATTCTCTTAAAAACAAAAAAACATCCTTGAACCATTGACCTTGAAAATTAATGTTCGGTGTTATTTCTCGCCTAAAAATGATTATAACACCATTTTGGTAAATACGGGAAAGGGAAGTAACGATAAATTACAATCTAAAAAATGTTTTGTTGGCTAGACTGATTCAATGTAATCAATCATGCCATTAATTATGTAAGCAGGAAGGTAGCATGGAGGTAGTAATTGCTAGCTGCTACTTAGTAACAGGTTCCGACTGATACAGTTCAATTTGTGTAACATTTAGAATTTAATTGTTGTGAAGAGGATATTACAGTGTTATTTTGATTCTTTAATAAAAAAAAGTTAAATCATAGACGAACTTATAATAATAAAAAATGAATTTGATTGTCGATGATGAAGGGATTTCTCCGTTGTTAAGAAAAAGTTGGTACGTCTGATTGTAACCTTCATTTAACCTCCCGGCACGTGTTTTGTTAGTTTGACTTTTATTTTCTCTCTAGTTAAAAATGGAGAATAAAAAAGGTGGAAAAAGGTCGGCAACTGAAGAGATGGATGTTGAAGTGGTAAATGGAATTGAAGGTAAGCCTGTGGGAGATGAGCCGAAAAAGAAAAGGACGAAACCTGACGTTGAATTCCGTAAAGTGCCCGTCCCACGTCATAGGTATGGACCTTTAAAGGAAAGCTGGATGAAAATCTTCACTCCAGTTGTGGAGAACCTTAACTTCAGATTCGTTTTAATTTGAAATCGAGAAACGTTGAAATCCGGAGTTGCCCCGAAACGCAGGATATCAGCCACGTCCAAAAAGCTGCGGATTTCGTGAAGGCTTTCGTCTACGGTTTTGAAGTTGAAGACGCCCTCGCTCTTCTACGTCTTGAGAATCTTTTCGTCGAAACGTTCGAAGTAAAAGACGTCAAATCTCTAAAAGGCGACCATTTATCCCGTGCGGTCGGACGACTCGCCGGAAAAGGTGGACGAACCAAATTCACCATCGAGAACATCACCAAAACCCGTATAGTCATCGCCGATAGTAAAATTCACATTTTAGGATCTTTCAACAATATTCAAATAGCAATGAAAGCCATCTGCAACCTAATCCTCGGAAGTCCGCCGTCCAAAGTCTACGGCCAGCTTAGAAACGTCGCCACCAGAATGGGAGAAAGAATATAAAATTAATTTATGTATTATATACTGTAAATAAATCATTTTATTACTTAAATTTTGGTATTTCACGTAATTCCAATAGTAACTCCCAAGTGCCATCTGCAATCCTATCAGTCGCCCTTTTTATTCAAAGATCAGAGTATATAAATCCTGAAGTATATAAAGTACCTGAGTATATAAATACTATTTTATATTATTACCTAAGTATATAAAGTACCTGAGTATATAAAGTACTTCGAGTATATTAAATAAATTACTTCAAGTATATTAAGTACCTGAGTATATAAATTACTTCGAGTTTATTAAGTACCTGATTATATGAAGTACTTTGCGTATTTTAAGTACCTGAGTATATAAATTACTTCAAGTATATTAAGTACCTGAGTATATTAAGTACCTGATATAAAGTACTTTGATTATTTTAAGTACCTGAGTATATAAATTACTTCAAGTATATTAAGTACCTGAGTATAAATACTTCGAGTATATTAAGTACCTGAGATATAAAGTACTTTGATATTTTAAGTACCTGAGTATATAAAGTACTTCGAGTATATTAAGTACCTGAGTATAAAGTACTTTGAGTATTTTAAGTACCTGATATATTACTCAAGTATATTAAGTACCTGTATAAAGTACTTCGAGTATATTAAGTACCTGAGGATATCAAGTACCTGAGTATACAAAGTACTTCAAGTATATTAAGTACCTGAGTATATCAAGTACCTGAGTATACAAAGTACTTTGAGTATATTAAGTACCTGAGTATATAAAGTACTTTGAGTATATTAAGGTGTCAAAATTATTTTTCTCAGTTTGTACCTAATTTCAAAAACTATAATGTTAACTTAATATACTCAA